>SCLD01158496.1:0-21228 GCA_004367895.1 Oikopleura longicauda
AGGGCTTATTTTCGATGCTTAATCAGAATATTTGGTCGAATTGTTCAAATTCGAAAATTTTACTTTTTTTAGGAATAAAGTCTGAAACCAACCATTAGTTAGTATATTTTGTGAACATTAATTTCCTAATGTCACAAAATTTTTTTAAACTCCGGCCGAGGAATTTGGTGACATTATGAGAACCAAAATTTTGTGATCATTAGTTCCATAATGTCAACAAATTCTTCGTTTTGTGACTATTAGTTTCCTAATGTCACAAAATGTTCCGATTTGGTGACCTTAGGAAAAATTTAATGTTAAAAGATAAAAACTATTTTGTGACATTAGGATTTTTTTGTGAACAAGTTATGAAATGTCATCTGCTAAGAAAAGCATTTGTCTATCGTAAATAACGATATGGCCGATTTTATTTTATAAATAAAAAATCAGAAAAGCTATTTTTTAGCTGCCTTTCTGCGGACATTTAATTAAGAATATGTCCTTTAAAAAAGTGAAAGATTGGATTATAGTTTACCACCACCACCATCACACGGTAATTAATTAAATATTTTGTTCTATAAAAATATTTCATTTCGCATTTATTTATTAGTTATAGACTATGCGAATGTACGATTTGGACATCAAAGCCCTCTGTCAACACTGCCCCCGCCACTACCCCCTCGACCTTTAATTTAGATTATTTTTATTGACTTTTTTGTATTTGAATTTGATTTTTTTATTATTTAACAAACTAATCTAGATAAAAGAACTAACTTGCTTGATCACGGCCGACTCAAGCCACTCAATAGACAATCAACTGTGTTTAGATTGCAAAGACAATCATTGATGCGTCAAATACATAAAATCGCTGCAAGCAAAAGAAAAACACGATTCAATGAAATAAAAGGGTATTATATGACTTCGGAACATAGCATACCGAACTTGCATTACGTTCGGAACATTTGTCCGAACTCATGTTCCGAACTTTGATTTTATCCCGAACATACGAATGTTCGGAACTTACTTGTTCGGAACTTACTTGAATCACTTTAAGTGACCTCTGAATTATTAAGAATATTGACATACTCTGAAATTTATAGGTTAAATAATTCTGGACAACATAAAATTTGATTATCCTTAATAAGACTAGAATTTACATTGACAAAAAACTTCATCCGAATCGATTAAAATGGTCAAACAAAGGAGCGTAGCGGTTGATTTTTTTTTGAAACGTTGGGTCACCTTTGGATGTTTTTTTCTGGGTTTTAGGATGTGGCGAATCACGTGAGCATGTCAAAAAAATCAAAAGGGTCGATTTTTCAAGTTCGGATTCAGTAATCGAGACAAGCTTAAGTAGCTTGGGGCACAGCGTGATAACAACTTATTCCGGATTCACAAGTGATGAAAATGAGAGATCAGTTGAATTCAAAGTTAGTGATGATTCGTTGCAGGATTGTTCTGAATATTATCAATGTTCAACGGTTTATAGGGGTGAATGAGGTAAAAAATATTGTCCAAGTTGTCAAAAATTGGTTGCTGTTGATGAAGAAAATAATTTATCAATAGATTGGAGTTGTTGTGTCGTCATTTAACTGTGACGAAAACTTCTGCCGCTTCATTGGGAAATCTCATGAATGCTAAGTTTTTTGTTGGACAGCCGGAACCGTCTGGTGACAACGATGAAAGTAGCATTGGTGAAAATGAAAATGATTCTGACATGCGATTCTGCGATGCTGGATTGAATAAATAGACCTACTAAGCCAATCTACATAATAATGCTCTATTAACTCAGCTAAACTATGGTAATGAGCCGCTTATGCTTCTGCTAAGTATAAGCCCATTTCCTATGTTCCTATAGTTGTCTAGAGCTATTTTTTATTTTAAGAAAAGATGGTACTCTTCACCAAATTACACATGTTTCCCGCAAATAACATTTATTTCATGGATTTAACTCTTTGTTTCCCGCAGTGATTCTAGATTTCACCATCCGTATTCACCATCCGTATTTCACCAAAAGTATTCCATTTCACTATGTTAAATAAAATTTCACCATCTGAATAGGTCTTCACCAAGTGAATTTCACCAAGGTGCCTAGACCTGATTCTTGTTTGTTCGGGGACATTTCTTATTAAGGGTTGGCGTCATTTCCTCATAAAAGTTAGAGTAAGTTCCAAATTAAGGTTGGGGTCAGTTCAATCACCAAATGATCTTCTTGAATCGCCATCTGATTTTGGAACCACCATTTGACCCCCTGCCCCGAGCCCCTTTACTGTTTCTCTTCACGTGACCCAAATTACGACCGAGACAGTGAACGATCAAAAAAGATCCAAATCAAGATCTAAAAGTCGACGTCCTCAAAGACCTGCACATAAACTCAATATGCAAGGCGGTTAAAAACGAATAATCTAAAGAATCAGGTTCTAAAGATTTCGCCTATCATGTCGATATAAATATTTTTGCATTCTCGATTGTGATGGCGCAGCCTGAGCCACTGTACAGCCGTCGCTATCGTTCGTTGCGAGTTCACTCCATTTGAGGTCGAATCCTTTAAAATAGGGTCCTTTCTGACTCTGTCCAAATGATCCGACAAAAATAGTAAGAAAAGAGCGCTCATGCCTACGCTCGCTTGGACAGGGCCACCATGGACCCCACGTTAGAAGTCATGGACATAGGGTTGCAAGAGGGATTGCGATAATTGCAATTGCGAAAAAACGCAATTTCGAAACAGTGTATGGATCATACGGTATGATTCATATCGGTACAGTATACCGACGAGTTCCTCCGGCCTTCGGAAACTTGCTTATCAATGAGTTATCATAAAATTGATGTCTTGCGATTAAAACTAGAAAATTCGTGATTTTGTGATGTTTTATTCAGTTTTTTTATATAATTTTTAGTTTTCAGCTTCAATAAGTTGAAACCACTGTCGTAAAGCGTCCGCAAGTATATCTGGCATCTTCTCTACATTTCTCAATATCAAATAATATGGAAATGGAAAATCATCCAGATAACTTTAATCACAAAACTAAAAACCTTTATGTCTTTGATTGATTTTTCAGCTTTCGGATTATCAACAATAATCAATATAATGAAAATTCCCATTGATTTTGCTTTTTTGATAGCCTCTGCTACTTGTGCTCGACCTTTTGAAAATATACCACGACCATCGCTTACAATAATTAATAACTTTTCGCTTTCGTTTCCTTTCAATCTGAAAATAATGATGAGAAAATCGCTGAGGTATTGTTAGGGTTCGGCTTGAGTGGGATAGTAACCTCATCAGTTGTGATGTAGAGTTTAACATTTCAACAATATCTGTAGTTTGCTGTTCAAAAGTGAATTTTTCGATAATTTCGCCTCCCTTTTGATCATTCAATTCTTCACCAATCGACGAAACGATCTCTGACTCAGCTCCAAATCTCAATAAACCGAAATTCTTGATTTCAATCAATTTGAGGGCGCTCGAGAGCAATGCGACTGATTCGAACGCAACTTTCTTTGACTCATTATCAATCATGGATTCGGAATCATCCAGGGCAATGCAAATTGTGTGAGTACGAGCACGTGGTTTCGTCCGACGTAGCCAAATTCGATCTCTTTGAAATCTTGACGCGATGTATGGAATAATTTTTCTCATATTTAGTCGTTTTCCAGTACGATAATCACCCTTCAGCGCAGAAGCTTTCTTTGGCTCAAGAATAAGTCGAAGCTGTTCACCCAATCTTTGTGCTGAATAAGTATGTTAAAAATTTGTGTTTTTATCGGTTCATAAAACGGAAAACCACATGTCAAGACCGTTGGGTACTTGTCAAGTAATAACCTTGAGCATGTTGGAGCAAGTTAATTTCTCTCCAAGCCATAACAGCTTCAGTTCCAGCAACTTTTCTTTTGACATATTCTAAAACGCGCTGTTCTATTTCTTTCATTTCGAGCTCCGATATTTTATCCGTCAATTGCGTAACATATTCATTTTGATCGCTACGCTCCGGAATAACTTTCTCCTTCTTTTCAACAGATTCGATCTTCGAATCTTCACCCTTTTCTTCCTTATGCTCGACTTCCTTTTCGTCTCTGAATAATTTAATGAGTCAAAGTAACCTCACATATACATATTTGCTCATAACTAAAACGTAATTATTACGTAATAGACCAACCGTTTTGCATTATCCTTAGACTGATCATATGTATTGTCGTCTAACTCCATTTTTTCTTCTTTATTTTCATCGTCACTTTCAACTTCTTCTTCGACTTCTTTGAAGTCAATAGCTTGTTTGTTTCCTTCTTCGGCTTCGTCAGCAACTTCTTTTTCTGCAGTTTCATCTCGTTCAAATTCATCCCCATCTTCATTTTGACAATCCTCGGTATCATTATCTTTCTTTTCCTTCAAAATAAACATAAGATAATATAAGGAACTTCGGTGGATCTTTTTGAAATGGCGGACAATTTTGTATTTTTATGACGGCAATTTTGGAAAACAATTTTTACGATTTAAAAAGAATAAGGTTGATATCACTTATCAGATTCGAAAAAATACAAAACTGTCCGCCATCTAAAAAAATAATTTTTGGGTTCACGGTGAACCGGATCAAATTGAGCGTTTATGATGTCAAACCTTTGTTTCTCGCTTTTCAAGTTCTTCTTGGTTCGAATCTTGGATTCCATTTTCTGGTTTTTCTTCACGTTCAATATTTTCTTTTCCTTTTTTATTTTTTTCTTCAGTATTTGTAGCACCTGATTTTTCACCTAATAAAAAAATAATTTCCACCTCCTATCTTGAGTCGATTCTCGATTTCCTAGACTTACCCGTACTCTTCTCGCCACCTTCTTCCTGTTGACCATCTTGTTGGTCTTCATTAGCTTCAGCCTGTTCTGCAGCCCGTTCATCAGATTGCTGATCCTCCACTTGAGGTGTCACACCCTGACGAGCAACTCGCTTATCATTTGAAACATCTTCGGTATTTTCTTCGTCATTTTCGTCACGGCGATTCTTATTTCCTTACACGAGTTTAACTTTATTCGGATAAAAATAATCTATACATCCCTGTATGGCGGTAAATACTTTCAGTATTGCCGCAAGATATTTTACACGAAGTGGATAATCTCAAATTAAATTTGCTTTAGCTTTAGATATCAAAAATGTCCTACGGACCGTAGGCTACGGTAAAAATCAAAGAAGAATACCGTATTTTACACTAATGTGACGCTATTTAGAACGGTTTAAGATGGTCGACTTTCTGTCAAGCCCGACTTTAGACTTTTTTTAAATTGCTCGATTAAAGTTTGGCTAAACTGGAGATAATACCAGGCTTGATTTAACTCATTACATTAAAATAAATGACGATTTGATATTTAAAACGACTTTCATATATTGAGATTCTCACTCAAACAACAAATATGAATATTTGTATTGGAATATTTATTCTAAGGATAGTTCAAGAGAAAATATTATCTGAAATAAGCCCAATCGTAGAATATTCATAAGCTTGCATTTCGTTACTCAACAGTAAAAATCTAAACTCAAAAAAGTCAAGTTATGATAGATGCGTTAAACTCAAGACGACGAGTATTAATAGGAATTGGTTTAGTCAAAACTGGAAGCTGGCAAGTCTTATTTAGATATCATCGTTGACAACGAAAAGTGGCCTACCAAGCACCTGAATTTAAGGGTATGAATGCTAGGCCAGTCTTTTTACCAGGAGTTTCAAAAAACTAAATGAGAAAAATATTTATGCCAGCCACGAACCTGCCAGCGATGCACTAAGCTAGAGATTCACTGATTTCACTCGTTAGCGGATATAAACAACACAAAAAAGTAAATCCATGATATAAGCTGCTCCTTACAACATTCAAATCGACAATGCGATCTTCGTGCACGCGACTTTGGAATATTGATGGTTGCTGTACCGAAATTATGAACGTTCCTTATGCACATAGCTTGTGAGAAATCCGATCTGGTGCAACCTAACTATATTTTAATGAATAAATTCAGTGAATCAAAAAAGAATTTGAAATCTAGAATTGTGTTGAAGAAAATGTTATACTTAAAATATCATACATATGCATAAATAAACTTCCAAACTCGATTCCTTCATCGTCCTCATCCTCATCTTCATTTTCATCCGGTTTATTTTTATCTTCATCCACGTCTTCACTAATTTCTTCATCTTCGCCTTCTTCTGGATTTTCTTCCTGATTATCTGCTTCAATCTGCTCTTCGAGTTCCATTGGCTCATCCCCTTCTTCGGGTTCGTCTTCTTCGCCCTTATCATCAAGCTGTACATCATTTAAATTAGGGTCTTCAAGATTTTCTGGCTCTTCATTTTGATCAGAAGATTTTTCTTCTTGATTCTGATCACCTTCTTCAGGATTAAATTCTGATTCGTCAATCATTTCATCTTGTTCACCAGTGACTTCTTCATCTTCTGGTTTATCCTTCGGGGCATCATCTTCACCTTGCTCCAGGGCGTCATCTTTTGCCTGAAGTTCATCCTGCTTTTCTTTCTCATCACCTTTACCCGTTTCTTCTTTCGAATTTTCTTTTTCTTCAACTTCATCTTTGTCTTCATCATCACCCCATACTTTTTCGTCCATCTTATCAGCAAGATCTTCTTCATCGAGCTCACCCATTTCATCATCAAGCTGTTCTTTGTCTTCATCTTCTCCTTCATCATTATCTTCATCCCCGGGAGCATTTTCAATTTTTCCGTCCATATTTCCGTCTTCCATATCAACAGCATTATCGTCTTCGTCCTTATCCTTCTCTTTTTGATTTGGATTTCCTTCGGCATCTTGTTCAAGAGGATCTTCTAGATCTTCTTTGTCAAATTCTTCACTAACATCATTTTCGCCAGATTCGCCAGCACCAGCGCCACCACCACCAATGGCTTCTTGGCTCTCTTGCTCCAAAATCTCATCAGCAATATCTTCCGGAAGACAGAAGCCACGTTGAAGAAGAAATGAAGTTACAGAGGACATTGTGTATAACACCTTTTCGAGGGCTTCATGAAGTTGATGTCCGATTTTTACGAAATTATCGGACATTTCAATAAATGGACCAATCAGATCCATAAAATCTTTGTGACATTCTTGGCGACCAGATAGTTCCAAAATTGCAGATTTGAAATTCGTAAATTCGTTATCGGGAAAAACATCATATGCAGAATACTCAAGCGCTGTTTAGGTTATCAAAATAACGCTTATCTCTACGTTCAATACCCTCTAGGACATAAATGTTTTGTAAAAATTCTGCACCACCAACGTCTTTCTCCTTACTCTCTTTTAAAAAACATTTGTGTCCCGGAGAGTAGAACCAGACTATAAATTATAGTTTATAATGAAAAACGTGTGGTCAAAAGATCATGTTTGTGTGAAAACCTGCCTAATTGAATGAGATTTTCACCCTCATCTTTTGACTTATCAAAAGACGCGTCTGAAATTTGTTCCAAGTGATTTTGAAATATAAGCATCGTGCGTTCGACAAAGTGATTCATCCTAGGAAGTGGACAAGTTTTTGAATCGACTTTCGATTTGTCACTGAGGATATTTTCAAGGCGAGAAAGTTCATGCTCAGATTTTTTGAGTTTGTTCAAATATCCAAAGTGATCTGATTGGTCCATTTTTTTGAGGGTTGAAGAAAATTTACGAAGTTGAGTAAGAATTGAATTGAGAATTTGTTTTCCAGAAGATTCAGCTGCGGAAGTAAGCAGATCTTCTTGAAGAATTTCTGAGATACTAACTTTTGAATTAAGAATTAGTTCAATAAGTGATTCAGAAAGGCTTTTGAATTGAATGAAAGTGTCTGACGATGACGTCATCTTGCTCAAGAGAGGAACACTATCAAGATTAACTGGCGATTCGTCTTCGAGCTCATCGGGACAGCTCTCAATAAATTTGATGAAACCACCCATTGTATTAGCAAGCCGTTCTAAAACAGAATCAAGAACCTCGAATTCGACACGCCGCAAAGAAAAATTGTCGGATTGTGGAATAGAACGAAGAAATTTAACCTGAGATTCAAGGTACGAAATCTTTTGTTCTAGAATGACGCAGCTTTTCAAGAGTCCAAACGAGTATCCGACAGCTCGATCAAATTCATTTTTTGAAACAGCTTTATCTGGCTTGTTTAGCGATCTTTTTATTTCGGTAAATCTGTGGATAATTTTCCCATAATATGGTGTACGATGCTTTACTTGCCACATTTTGTTCAGCAATGATTCATCTTTCATAAGGTTCAATCCTTTTTTGAATTTCAGGCCACCATTTTTTCGAAGAATAGTAAAGAGATCAAAGAGTGCGCGCCGTTTTTTCGTCAAAATCGATTTGATTTGTGAAATTCGTTTTTCTCGATCTTCATTTTCAGAAGGCATTTCTTCACTGAATTCTTGAAGACGATCTTTTATAACTTCAGAAATTTCTTCGCAGAGATCAACAGCTGGAGTGATGCATGATTCATTCACCTTCAAATTTATTTTTGGCTGCATTCGAGCCATCTTGTGGTGGTGATTTGGAGCTTTTTGAAGTTTATCTCCTTCTGGTACTTTCACAATCGATTCGAATTTTGGTGGAACGCATTTGAACATTTCAGAATCAGCTGATTGGATGATATCACACTTTGGAACTGGCAAATGGACAAGGGCATCGGTTTGGGTGAAAAAATCAATGACAGGAATGTCGATTAATTTTTGGAGAGATTTTACGAATTTGAATAATTGACGTCTGTCTACAGTTCGAAAATAAGATACATATTCAAAATAGTCCTAGCTCAAAGAGACGATTCAAAAATTCACGAATTCTACAAAATTCTGGTATGGTTCCATGGGGGAGATAATCGAACTTGATCCTGATACGATTTGAGGCCTCTTTTCGAGCATAAAAATTGATATCTTTCCAACGTTGAATGGCGATAAATTCTTTGAGTTCTTTTTCAACAGAAACTCTAGCCTTATCAAGCTGCTTGTTTATTGCTACACTAAACTGTCTGTAATAAGCAAGCAAATTAGAGATGATATTTTTTTTCGACATGTTTGTTGTTAGATATTCAAATTGTTTCAGCAAATCGAGTCGGGATTCAAAATCAGAACACTTTTATTCGGATGACCATAAAATTCCTTGTTGCTCAAAACATGCCAAGTTTATTGATGAAATAGTATTGGCTTGGCAAGTTTTGAGCATCAAGGGCGTGTGGATCAACGTTGGGATAAGTTGAGACACCCTAACTTTGCTTCAATAATAAAATTAATCGCAGCCAATCGGACGACTTCTAAATCATCTGAATCAAGAGAAAGAAACAATTGTGGAAATATTTCCCGCGCCTTTCGTGCCTCTTGTTTAATCGTATTTTGGAGAATATCTTTCCATTGAGTTAATTCTCGTTTTCGCCATTCAACTACTTGTGCCCATAGCTGATCTGTTTCTTGCCGCATACCAAGAGCCTTTGCATGGGTTTAATGATGTTTCGAGTGTCATGTCGTATTTTGTGTATCCTATAAAAAGTATAACATATATACAAAATATATACAATATTAATATATACAAAATAGAGATACAATATAGAGGGCGCCAAACATTTTTGATAAATATATTTCAAATTCATTTTTTGAAAACAAATATATTTCATATCAAAAATTAACGGTTTGGACGCGATAGGACTTTAACCATTTTTTAGATATACTTTTTAGGCTATGGGAGTATCGATTTGAAACCCCGCCTTTGGTGCATTTACATGCCAGTCGTTTACTCGTGATAGAACCAACTCGATACCAGTACATAGTGTTATAACAGGAACAAATGGAGAAAGTAAAAAGACCCTATTTATTGACTGGACAATCGATGTAAGTGTAGGGTGCTCTGGGAATTGTTGTAAAAGTTCTAAAACACGTGATTTTAGAATTCGCAAAAGTGGCACGACTGAAATTGCTTCTGGTGGATTTGCTCTTCTGTAAACATCCGATTCACGGTCAACCCATTTCAACAAATCAGAACTCGTTGAGAAATTTGCCATAATAAGTTGCACGAGCGATCTGTCATTATCTGACAGTCTAGCGCCGTTTTCATTCTGTAATTTAGCGCGTAAAAGGCGTTGCATAAAAATTGAATTTATTTTCTCGTTGGCCAATGAAAAATCGGCTTTGCTTCTCGAAGAATTGTTGATGAGTCTTGGATGGATGAAAATTTCAACGAATTTTTGGTATTTTGCCAACGAATCGTTTGAATCAGATGACTCTGCGGCGTTACCGATAGCTTCAGGGATTCCTTCTGCTTCTGATTGGAACTCGTTTTTTGTGGCGAAAAAATCGAGAAATTCTTGCTCTTCGAGATCCTCTTGAGATTCTACTGTCTCACCCATATCAACATGCTTGAATTTAAATTGAGCTTCGGCTTCACGTTTTTTCTCTTCAATTCTTTCCGATTCCGCCAGCCACTTTTTCGATACCAAACGGAAGATTTCAATAACCTCTTCAGATTGGCTGAAAATGAGGGCATTGTAAAGCCTAACCTCGAGCGCATCCAAGTGGTTTTGTTCCTGAGCACCTTCAAGGACACCTTCGATATCATCATCATCGCCGGCTGATGGGACAAAGTTCTTTTCTAGAATGACTGTAGTTACATTAGATTTTTCATTGAAGCGAAGACTTGAAACTTAAGAAGAGATTTCAAATAGATTCTAATTTGATGATCATTTCACCTTATCAGAGATATAAACTTGAAAACCTGCCTAAAATCTTTAGACCAAACAGAAATTCTACGATGACGTCAGAGATCGGACTGACAATATCCGGATACCAACTGTATTTTTCTTCGAGCATTTTCAAGAATGATGACCCCTGATTCGATATTTGAAGTTCGAGCTCGACCAAATTGGATGACATCTTTTTTATGGCACTTTGTAACGATTCATTATTGACAATATCCAAAAAGCCAGACAGTTTCTCCCTCAAATCGACATAAGACTGGTGATCAGGCCTCAAACCTGATTTTGCTATTGCACGTGACAATTTTGAGTGGGTTTGTGACATCATTGATTTGACTTGTAAAACTCGGTCTTTGTCACATCGTCCCGTCTGAGTAAAAATCCAGTCTGCGGCGGCATTTTCAAGTTGAAGTTTTTCGCTTATTTCTTCAAAAATTTGAGATTTTATGTTCGCCTTTTCAACCGGGTCCACGAGAGGAAGCTCCACGAGATAACGAAGACATGTGGCCGAACAAAGAGTTATGGTCTGTCCAATTTTCCTCCAATCAGATTGTTTTAATTTCAACGATTTTTCGGTCGTATTTGAGTCAATTTCAGCAACAAAATGATTTGCGAATTGAAAATGATTCTGTTTGACCAAATCTGAGCAAGCCGAAATATTTCTCCAAATCACACGGCGGACAGTTTCAGCCCGTTTTTGAAAATTTTCAAAATTTCCAATTTTTATGTGTGCAGACAATCCAAATTCGGGATGAATTGGAAATTGGACACGTTCACTTTCAGGTAGTAGAGTTGAAATAAGTTTCGAAGTTACAAAAGTCGTAACGAAGTCGGAGAACGATTCTTTTTTGTGAATTAGAGCACGGTGCAATGAAATAAATGACGGTTGAATATTTGATTTTACTGAGAGAGGTTTTTCAAATAAACGAATGATGCCGCGAATGCTGAAACGCTCACCAGCGCTATCTAGTCATCGATTTAAAACCCCGCCTAATGGAATGAATTCGACAGTGGATTCAATTGGGATGGCACGCTGTGGTGTTGAAAATGAAGGTTTGCACAGCATGATTGCAAATAAAACTGCTTGAATTGAACATATTTGAATCTGTCGATCATTTTCATTTTCTTCCCAATCAGTAGTTTGCTCAAGGAGTCGCTTTAGATCCGATATTGACTTTTGATTGGATTCAAGTGTAGAATTAAGCCGAACAAGAAAATCCGTATTAAAAAGCTGGTCACGTGATTCTGGTTCCATTTCATTGAGTTCTTTGCGTAGGCGTTCGAGAGCATCGATCAATTCTTTTTCGTCATCTGACTTAATTGGCTGCTGGAAATTGAGAATTTTAATTTTTCGCATTTGATTTATTTTTTCGATATCAAAATGACCTGATGGTAAAAGCGACTTGAACGTTTCTAATTCCAATCTTTGTTTGGTTTCATCAAAAATAAATAAATTAAATTGACGAATGTGAGGTCATTATTTATTAGGTTATGTAACATAACTTATGTTTGAAATAAATCAGGCCCAATGAGTCATCAAAATTATAATGTGTTTTTGACATTATAAAATTTGTGAAACGTGCCTTAGATTATCATCTTGAATTGGTATTTTTTGAAGCCAATGCGCCCAAAGTGGCAGTAAACTGACTTTATCTTCCTTCATTGAATTCAACATTTTCAAAATTGAAATCACAAACATAGATTTGATTGGAGCAAAATTGTTCGACCAATCAGATTCCAGAGAGGAAAAATGACTGAAGGCAAATCTTGAAATATTGACCAAGGGTTTTAAACTTGGATCAATCATATTCATTGAAGTTTGTTTCAAACCAGCTCCAAGTAAACTACCCACAGCAATTTTTGAACCTTTCGAGATTTGAAGAATTTTCGCTGATTTTTCAACGAGAAATTCAAAATGTTCATTTTCTTCCATCCACGTGATCTTCATCATATTCAATTTTTGGTTGGTCAACTTCTGACCAGTTACAATCATTTTAATGATAGAAACAACTGATTGGTTAATCGAAATAAGCTGTTCTGATTGGATGATATCAAGTGAATTGGCGATCAGGTCCAAGGCTTCAGGATTTCGTTCGGCCAATAGCATAATTTTAATGACATCATTAAAAATGGGCATTTTTTGTGAACCAATCAACGATGAGATGATGAAAAGTGCACTGTATCGATCTGGGGTGCACGCCAGATATTGTGCACTTGGTAAAATTATTGGATCCAAATTTTGTGCTACATCCTCATTTGTGTCGTCGTCAGTTTCCATTTTAACATCAGTTTCCAATTTAATGACATCCGAAGTTAAAAAGTCACCAAGTTGAACACAATTTTCTCAAAAAGTTTTCAAAATGATACTGTTTTATACTTTATAAAAGCGTAAAGTGGGGTGCACCCCGATCCGGCCGATTCGGGCCAAATGACCATCGAGAGTCCGCACCCCACTTTGCAAAATGACTGTGTATTTTGAAAAACGGCTATTTTCGACCCGGGAGTTAGTAACATCAGTTCGAAAACTTTCCTAGTGCATCATCAACAGAAACTCCAACGCTGATAAGATCCCGAAAACGTTTTGCAACCGAGATGCAACTGGTTTCGAATTTCCGCGAAGTTATTTTTGATTCCAAACAGTCGAAAATCTTCAAACTCAATTTTGGAGCAGAAGTAAAAAGGGTCATTTTATTCAAAATTTTAATTTTTGATAAATTCCAGTTTTTCTCTTCTGGGTTGGCTTTGGGTATATAAAGTTCCAAACCACGATTGCGAAGTGGTCGCGATAAATCGCCAGATAGTGGATCAACAATAAGAAACAAACGGAATTCTGGATGAGGCGAAATTGAGACTATTGATCCATTCACATTTCCACGCTCGTTCAAAGTAAGAACACCTTTTATCATTTAAATATGACTAATACAAAATATTATTCATGCGGAATGAGTCCCTTCGATGACGTAACCAGTATGGAATAAATTCACTACGTATTAGTAAAAGGAATAATGAGTCATTATTTTAATTATTTTTTCATTATTTTAAGTAAAAAATAATATTTAAAAAAAATCCTTTAGGTTCAAGAAGACAATTGAGTCTGTCTAGAAGGGCATCAGAGGCTTATATTGGTTTTCAACTTGATAATGACGAACTTTCACTATATTGGACCGATTTTCCAATGAAAAAGCTACAATATGAAAACACGCCTAAAGAAGCGGAATCTAGAACAATCCAATGACCATGTTCAACAGCTGTCACCAAGTCAGAATTAATCCACGTGAAACTTCCTCTATCACTGTCTCCAATCTTATTTTCCAATGATCGAATCTCATTGGCTAATATCTTCTCTTCGTCGGACCAATCAGAAGACAGATTGGTAAGAGCTTTCAGATCTCTTTTTTCCAAGGATTTGATAATTGAAAATAGAGAAGTTCCAGTATGGATTTCATTCAAACGAATTCGTACTCGATCAATCAAAATTTTCCACTTGGCAGACAGCGCCCTCTGACGGTTATACTGTTCAAATGCACCAAGAAGGTCTGTCACGTCAGTGGCACTTGACAATGTCATCAGTTTCAGTTCCTTGCCACAGAGGTCAGCGCAAAATTGAATCAGAGATGATTTTCCTGTATTTGCTTCACCGACCAGCTTATAAGGGGTTTCAAATACATCAGAGGTAAATTCAAAGGTCAAGACGAATACGAATTTGGTCGAGTGTTACTGGCACACTAAAGGTTGGACTTATCACATTCAATTAGAAAATGAGCTCCGAGCTAACTCACTTTGAAACCGTTCCTGAACCATCCACCCATTTTTAACCCCCAAAAGAATTTTTTCGATTATTTTCGTAAATTGAGTATCGAGAATAGGATCATTTAGGGAACATGCATTTCGTTTTTCAAATTTTCGACCAATGGAAAAATTTTCAAATGTAAGTTTGTCATTTTCCACCTCAAACATGCCACTGAATGGATCTTCTTGTGATTGCTTGGAATCACCGTCTTCTGATTCTGTCAAAATGTCGTTGAAAATGGAAATAAGAATATTTCGATCGGCCTGTGTTCTCATTCGCGAAACATAAATCAGGTAAAAGGCTTGAAATTGTGGCAAGTTCTGATGAGTAATCAGCTCAAGAAACCGTGTGAGATCACGTAGGTTAAATTCCCAGGGTCCTCCTAAATGGCCAAATTCATGTTTTCGGTGGTCTATGGCAAAATTGAGTTGGACAAATTTTTGTAATTTTTGAATTTCAATTTTTGGAAACATCTTTCCAACGATTGCAAGAATATCAACTTCTGTTAATTCGTCACAGAATACCTAAATATGTTTTCAAATTGAGGCTGGTTGATTGGAAATGTAAGGCTTTAGTATTTATTTGAAAACATGCCTGAGTGAATCGGTTTAAAAATGATTTCGGCAGCCCCTTGCGCCCACCGCCTTGTGCTAGTGGATTTTGGCATGCGAAAAATCTCGTGCCACGTGATCCAATGTCAAATGTTTTGTTTAATTCGGGAATGAAAAGTTCTCCACGGTGATCAAAAGCGGAGTTGAGACCCTCCAGAACTGGCTGCGATGCTAAATTCAATTCATCAAGAATAACCCAGTGACCTTCTTTCAATGCAACCAATAAGGGACCGTCCTTCCATTCGAAACGTCCCCCTTGACCGCCCTCTATTGGTAAATCTGCACCAAATAAATCAGAAACATCAGTTTGCTCGGATAAATTGATTCTGGTAACTGGATAGCCAGATTCTTTGGCGAGTGAGCTCACGATTGACGTTTTACCAACACCTGGTGATCCCTCGAGCAGAATTGGACGCCTGAGCATCATCGCCCGGGCAACTTTTGTCAAATTCTCGCGAGTTGTTGGCGAGTCCCAGCAGAATCCAGAATCGGCTAAAAAGGGATTTCAAATTGACGCTATCGACAAATCATAAGGAAGTACCAATTCGAAAACCCACCTAATGGCAAAGGCCCGCATTCGTAATGAAAATCATCAACAAACATTTTTTTATCATCTTTGTCAATTTTAGCGCATGGACTAACTTTGATCTTGAATTCAGACTCGACAACTTTTAAAATATATTCTTCAGCCTTTGCTCGAATCTTCCTAACTTCTTCAAAAGCCAACCCAGCCCCCGATCCAAGTGAATCCAAGTGAACTGCTCTAGCAGCATGAATCATACATGTGGCAAAGTCAATGCCAGAGAAATGAAAAGCAATAAGATAATCAGCATATGCGAGAGCATCTCTGATAGAAAACACAATATATTCCCCAAGAGACGTAGCCTTCAAAAACTTGACAAAATCTAAAATTATTTTGACCAGTTGACTGCCAATGGAGAGGTCAATTTGACCTTTTTGGAGCGCAGTGATCATAATTGTGCCAAGTTCTTCGTCAGTTTCAGGAGGAACACACCATATTTCTGTCAATCTTAATGAAAATATTACAAGTAGATAGAGTTTAAGTAGATTTTTAGTAGATTTTTGAAATTCATTGCGAAGCGAATCACCACTAGCGTCGCGATATTGGTCTAGTACCTGTTTCGAAGGGCAGGTGAAAGTTCTTTTTTCCCATAATCGCCACCAGGATTCATCGTGCCAATAAATTGAAATCCTTTGCTCGGTTTTAAAACTTCAGCGACTGCGCCATCTTCTGATCCAATTGTTCCCTTTTCCGCTAGGAACAATGTTCGTTCTCTTTCTAGAACGGAATTCAATCTTTCCAAAACTGAATCATCAGCCAATGATATTTCATCAATCAAAAGAGCATTTCCACTTTTTATTTGTTCCACAAGTGGTCCATCAACCCACTCAAAAAGGGCGGAATCTGTACTATCGCCTCTCACTGGTCTTAAACCTCCAAGAAAATCGCTTGCTTCTGTTTGTTGATGACAATTTATTATTTTTAATCCTTGTCCTGTCAACATTTGAACGATAGTTGTCTTTCCACATCCGGTTGGCCCAACTAACAATACAGGTTCATCAAACTTCAATGCCCTACTCAATAGAATGGCCATTCTTTTTGCTTTTTCTCCCCAAACGAAACGATTTTGCGCATTTTGATTTGTCAATTTCGATACGTCAGAATATATTTTATCCTCTGATCCAAGTTCTCGTCTGAAAACGTCTTCTAGAACATTCTTGACTTGGATTCTTTCTATTTCCGTTCTACATCGGCCACCAAGAAGATAGTATCCATCCAATGCAAGATGACGATCCCAGTCGCGTTCAATCTCTCCCTGCTCGCGACTATATCTATCTGCCCATCGAAACAAGTCTCGCAATGTCGCGAAAGAATTTTTACCGGCGAACACTGCTGAATCTCGTCTAAGGTTACGAAGAGAATTAATTGCCTTCACTAAAAGCGCCGATTTCGATGCAGGAATTTCACATTTTTTTGCCACAATTTCTTCGAGCTCTTTTTCGGGAAGTTCGCAAAATTCGAGTTGGACAAACCGATTGGTAAAAGCTCGTGATAATTGCTTTCGGCCACCATAAATTCCTGCGGGATTCTGTGCAGCGAAAAGCTGAAATCTAGGATGTGCTTTTATAATTTCGCCAGTTTCAGCAATAAATAATTCGCGATTATCATCCAGGACACGATTGAGCGCTTCGAGGACATCTGGTGGCGCCAAATTCAATTCGTCAAGTAAAAGCCACCAGCCATTCCGCATAGCTTGAACCAGGGAACCATAGGAAAAAACTTATTAGGGTCTTTAATTCAATTTTGATTGGATAGCAGTCTCAGCCAATCAGAAGGCCATATTTTAAATACGGTATTGAAGACCCACCTAATGAACCATCTTCACTGGGAACATATGAACCTACGTATTCTTGTAAGTCTGTATGTTCATGATTATTGATACGAATTAATTTATTTCCAGATTTTTTTGCCAAATAAGAAATTAAACTCGTTTTACCAGTACTAGTTTCACCTTGAATCAAAATCGCATATTTTGAAGCAGAAATAGCACGACTGCGGAAGTTTTCAATTATCGCAACTCAACGAGAGGTCAACCTAATGACTACAAAGGGAATTAATGTCAGGACTCGCTCACATAAGAGGGAAAGAGGAGGACAACTCTCCGAATATACAATATAGAGGGCGCCATTCAGATAATCCTGATATAAATTCCCTTTATAGTCATTGGGCTATCAAGTTAGCTCATGAGTCATGGGCCTTAATATTTGAAAACGGGCCTGAGATTGAAGAGATTTTCATTTACAGTTTTTGTGATGATAAATTTTGTATCCAAAAGTGGTTCTTGGTCACCTGACCTGAAATGAAACCCTTCCAATGTCACGTGATCAAATGATGGTATAGGAAGTTTAATCGATTTAGTTTTCTTTTCAAATCCATTTTGTTTCAATAAATCCTGCACGATAATAGACGACGACTCATCCAGACCAGACAAGAAAGCAAGCTGGAGCGACTGGAACAAGCCCGTTGGCGAATCGCCAAAAGCATCACGTGATACTTGGAGAGCACGTGACAGTGTTCGAAGTGAAAACGTTGAATTTTTTCCAGAAATGTCACGAATTTTTCGCTTTCGTACTTTGAGATAGAATGAAACTAAACGTTTTTGAAGTTTGTCATTGATTGAAGGCAAATAATGTTTCACGATTTGGGTAATATCTAGCTCATTGCTCGCCTCCGCAACAAAAAGTTCAGTGAAACGCCCACGCAAAGAATCAGGAAGGTCTTTCTTTGCAAAATCATTTGCCGGATTCATTGCTCCGAAAAGCCGAAAACCAGTGTCTGGTTTGATCAGTCCGATTTCTGGAATCGCCAGACATCCGGAATCCAATAAACCAGAAATTGATTCTAATAATTCTGCTGGTGCCAAATTGAGTTCATCTAACAACAGCCAATCTCCGCTTCGGACAGCCTGAGCTAATTCACCTTCAACAAAAGAAAATGATAAACTTGAAGATTTGATTCTTGTCTCGACGTCAATTAATTTTTCTCGTAACGAATTCCATTTCTTTATCAAATCAGGATCAGTCGAACTTTCGATTGCTTTTGGTAAAATTGTTTTCATGCCGGGTAAAACCACATCTTTTATTTGTCCATTAAATAATGCCTTTCCCATCGTAGCTAAAAACCGCTCATTTCGCTCACTTGAATATGTCGAATTCATTAAAAAATGGAAACTTGCAAAAATTGGTCTCATAAGAGTTGTTGAATCGACAGGTCGGTACGAGCCCAATAAATCGGAAGCCTGTGACTGTTTTGACATGTTGACGACTCGTAGGCGGTGACCTGTTCGTGCTGCACAATATTGAATACAACTTGTCTTCCCAGTACCAGTCTCACCGACTAATAAAACTGGTTCTTCGTGGTTAACTGCGACAATAATCTGTTCCATAAGTCTACTGTGAATTGTAGTGGGAACCATTTCTGTTCTTTTCATCAATTTATCGCAAAGCTGACCTTTTATCTCCAGTTTTCCACGACCAACAATCATTTGATTCAAATCATGAGTCACTTCGGGTTTATAATGTGTCAAGAAAAATGATGTTGGATCTGTTGCCGATACTGAGCTCTTTTATTGGTTTTAAAATGGCCGATTTTTGAGCGAATAAGATGTAGGCGCTAAATTTGAAAACGAACCTTGTTCAAGAGTGAATTTATAATTTGATGATTCGCAGAGTGAACTTGACAAATCTTATCAACTACTTTTTTCTTCTCTGGCGCCTCTGGTGAAATATATTCTGCAAAAATATCCAACGCATCCTGAATACTTGAAGCAATTTGTTTTTCATTTGTTCCCGACTTGTCATTTGTCGAGCCACTGAGTCGATGGGCGAATCGAATAGCTTCCCTGAGGCCAATTTTGCGATTTTGGTTTTGACCAATCAAAACTTGACAAACTTGAATTGGTATTTTTTGGATCAATTTTTTCATTTTTGGAAAATGTACATTAATAACCTCTTCCATTCTTTGAATGGAATCAAAACCATCATTCAAACGTACAAAATGACATTTAGTATAAAGAGATGAAACTTTTGTGTTTGCAACGGCGCCCTCCATAACACGCTCTGTCAAAAACAATTGAAAATTTGGATGAGGAGTAATTGGTTGACCATGACCAGGAATCATCAAGACTTTTCTTTCAATAAGCTTTATTTTGTTTTCAAAGTAATACGTCAGAAAGCGTTTATTCTAAAGTGGGGTTTGTGGTGGCTCTGCTCCAGTGAGCGTTGGTGTGAGCGCTGTATTCTTACTATTTTTGCCGGATGATTTGGACAGGGTCAGGACGAACCCCATCTTAAGGCAAGGGTAAAGGATAGAATTTTTGAGCTATTTTTTTGGGGGAAAATCATGCCATTCTAGTTTAGCCACTACTTTTAACCTAAACTTTTAATCACCGAATGGTTTTCAACAATGAATAGACCGACGCCGGAACTCACGGTTGCAATGTCCGGATGACCGATGACAGCATGTCCGATGACGTCATGGCCTATGACGTAATCGTAAAAATTGGGAACTGGCAACTCATTTTATGAAAAGGGGATGAGTCGTGGGATGATCAAAATAGTTCTTAACTCTTCCCTGGTGAGTAATTTAATAAATCGGTATGAGGTTTTGATTATATTCATCCCCAACAAAATTCTAGAGAGGGGTTTTGCAAAATTTTTGGCAATTTTCATGTTTTTTTCGCATAATTTGGCCCAGAAGTTTTAACGAGGTTCAATTGTGGTTCATTTTATATGCCCATTTACTAAAACAAATACCAAGGAACAATTCTAAAGTATTTGGATCATCTCAAAACTCATCCCTTTTTTGTGAGCGAGCTTGCCAGTTGACCAAAAATCTTAAATTTTTGAATTTTCGTAATTATGGACACTTTTTACGATATAGACAGCCTCAAATCGTTTTCTGAATCGTACAGGGCACTACACTTGATGACTAAGTATCATCGAAACCGATATTGGGTTCATCCCTTTTTCAGTATAGACAAAACATTATCTGAAATCCAGATTTTGGAATGTTACGATAAGACCGTAACGGGGCTTATTTTTTGTACGCAAATACCTATCGATGCTCAAGAAAGCACGAATAAGCGTTGGGATGGACAAGGGATGAATTTTAGACACATTTCAGGAAATGTCAAAAATCGACAAAAATCAAAAACCGTAAAAGTGCTCCAGAAGTCATCCTTTCCATATTGGCTGATTATAAGTTATACGAATGGGTTTCTAGAACTACTCTTGATAGAAAACACCTTCTGGGTGCGCTTGTTTATGCAGTTTAGTGTGCATATGAGTTTACCCTAGGAACCATAAATGGTAATCTCAATTCTATCGTTTACACCTGCCTTAAAGGTTTGTGGTATTCATTTCTTGGACACAACTAGGATTATTTCAATGAAACTGGTACAGTCCTGGGCAGGTTAAGGATGATAATTCGAAAAATCGATAATTTTGAAATTGGATTTCCCGCTCTATCTCGATCACGCTCTCAAAGAGATCGGAGAGTTCTGGTTCACGTTTGACACAGTGGCCAAGCAGCTTTACATATTTCAATCATAATATATATACGGGAAAAAATCTAC
>SCLD01158607.1:0-21223 GCA_004367895.1 Oikopleura longicauda
AAACAAAATCATATCAAAGTGGTCCTTTCTACCTAGGCTGAATTCCGTGAAATTTCAAAACTTTCATTTTCAAGCCTAAATTGTCATTTTTGATGAAAAATCAAAAAAATTATAACTAGGATGAATCCTTGGATTTTTACGAATTCACCCTAAATATGATTTTTAAAAATTTTAACGAAAATAGTCATTATCGAAATGGTAATTTTCAGGAAAATCGCGAAAATCATATATAGGGCGAGTTCGTAAAAATCCATGAATTCGCCCTTGTTATCATTTGTGTGATTTTCCATCAAAAATGGCAATTTAGGCTTGAAAATGAAAGTTTTGAAATTTTCTCGGAATTCTCCCTATTTCTACCTGTACTGTGTAGTTTGATACTGGGTATGTGACATACCGTATGTCACTCTAATGTATGACCCCCCTATACGATTTTTTGGCATTGATTTCTGATTGGACAATGGATAAACCAATAAAGTCAATGCAACAGACGTTGTCCGTTTCCCAAAAGTGACTGCATGCCTAAATGTAAGATTTTGATGAATAATATGACTCATATGATATGAGTCACATGATGTGACCCTTTTTGACCTCAATCAAACTTCGGTGACCTTTGATTATTCCAAAATGACCTTAATTTCAAACGACTACCAAACTCACCGTCATTCAAAATGACCCTTGTCAAAATGACCGCTAATTAAACACAAAAATGACCGCTTATACCAAGATGACCGATATTTAAAGCTTAACCCCTATTGGCAAATCCGGGGGAAAAAATCCTGAATTCCGGGGTTAGACCCAGCGTGTTTTCAGGAAAATCTTACCGCGCAAAATTCATGAGCTAGTGCTCAGTAAATTTTTTTACTGAGCAGATTTCTCCCCAGATTTCACAAATTTTCGAAATCTTATAAGAATCGAGTTTTTGGATTTTTTTTCCCGAAAACACGCTGGGTCAAACCCCGCGATTTGAGGGGAAGTCAACTTTGGATGCACATATCTTAGTCACGTGACGTCATTGGCTAACGTCATATTGGGTGGTGGTACACCCACCCACCAGGTATCCATGCAACATGGCGTGACCCACTCAGGTCCTATAGTGACGTCATAATTAAGGCGAAATCAAAATTCGGAATTTTTTTCCTCAAAACACGCTGGGCCAAGCCCCCAAACCTTGCCAATAAGGGTTAAGATATTTATTCTAGATATGAATTTATAAAAAAGTTCCTTTGAAGATTGCATAACAATTTGAGAGAACCATTGATCGCAATTTTGATTGAGTGAACTAACCACGCCTGTGATATTTTTTCCTTTTCGATCTTAAATAATTTTTATAGAGGGCGTGTCATTAGAGTAGATTAATATTTACCTGTATCATGATAAGTGTCGATACCAATAATTATAGTTTTCTTTGCATACTGCTTTACCATCCAAGGTACGCCACCAAGTTTACAATTCATTTGCATGACAACCTGATAATATTACATATTGCACATGACTCATTATTAATGACTCACCTTTGATGCAACGGCAGTTATCTTTTCCTTATCACGTATTGTTGAATATAAAACACATTGTGATGGCATTTTGTGTTCATAATCAAGGCAGCATAGTTTTTTTATAGCAGCATATGTATCTGCTTTGCGATTCGGTAAAAGAGCGAAAACCATTTCACATTTCAATCCCTTATTATGGTTTTTATCATTTCAAAATTACCAAAAAAATATTTGAAAAATATTTTTCCAGAATTCCGGGGTTTGACCCAGCGTGTTTTCAGGAAAATTTTTCCACGCAAAAATCATGAGCTAGTAGTGTTCAGTAATTTTGAGATTTCAAAATTTATGAAGTTTGACTCAGGCGGTTTTGTGAAAAAATTTTCACTAAAAATAAAAAACTTGTGGAAAAATGTTCCAGAAACCCCGGATCAAACCCCGCTGGATCAAACCCCGGATTTCACAAATTTTCAAAATCGTATAAGAATCGCGTTTGTGGATAAATTTTCCACAAAACGTCCTGGATCCCACGATTTTTACTCACCCACCAGGTCCTATAGTGACGGCATAATCTATGCGAAATTGAAATTTTGAAAAATTTTCCTCAAAACACGCTGGGTCAAACCCCAAAACCTTGCCAATAAGGGTTAATTTTGAGAATAAAAGCATTCCTGTCGGGATAATTGCGATAACCCTTTTTTGATACCTCGAACAAAAAAATCTTTTCTATCGGATTCAATAGTCTCGACGATTGGTGGTTCGATAGGACATCCAACACGTGCTCCCTGTTCTTTCAGATGATTGAAAAATGTGGCGGCTTCTTGCCAATGAGCCTGAGTACAAACAAATACCCAGTTCTTCAACGATTTACCTTCGAGCAGATTGAATTCTTATAAGGGTTACAAAGCGATTCCAACGAATTTTATAATTTCATAGAAATCATCTTTAAAAAATGTCATATTCTCTAAAATAAGGGTGAATTCCGAGAAATTTCAAAAAAAAATTTTAAATTGGAAACACGTATAAACTTGGAAACATAATTATTAGTTTGGAAACATGTCACTGACGCAGCTATAAATAACATTGAAACTTCCGTTTGTAGATTCAAGTTTATGTTTCCAAATCAATAAAAACGTTTACAAGTTAATAATCTTGTTTCCAAGTCAATAATGTTTCTTAGGTCAGTTTTTTTTTAAGCGAGCAATTTTCTGCCACAGGTTTCTCAGGACTGGGACTACGTATTGATAAACGGTTTTTGGCATCATGTTTCTAATTGTATCTAGTTTCTAGGAAAAATAAAAATTTTATCCGGAAATGGTCGGTCACGTGATGATCAGCTGATTACTTCCGATATATCTATAAATCGCCTAAAAGACAATTTTACTCATAAATATGGCCCATTATATGGGTATCAAAAGAATCCAAATCGTCTTCTAAGTTCATTTCCGGTCACTCCCGGATCCTATCTGGTAAAGGTACCGAGTTCGAAGCCCACAAGTGATACATTTTTTTCTCTAAAATTTCTATTTTTAATTTGAATTATGAGACATTGGTCGATGACTTTATTTCAGTAGATTTTAATCCCCCAAAAAACATTTTCAGTTATGTTTCCAAGTTAACTATTACCATTTATAAGCATGCGGGATGCTTTGCTAACCATTCCTTTAGCAGTTCTATCCCAGTCTCCCTCTCTCGAACCAGTAATTTCATAGACTTTACCTCGACCGTCAACATCAACATTCTGACCGTTTCTCATAATGAGCGGTTCAGGAGGAAGTTCACGACCTTCAACATTGAATAATTCAGTTTCACTTTTATTTTCGTCAATGGTCAAACGCCATTTCTTCATATAATCAATAGAAGCCTGTGGATTCATACTTTCTGTGCATTCTCCACGACCATGCATATAATTGATGAATTTTTTCAATTCATTTGCTCGCTGCATTGGTGATTTTCGCGTGTGAACAGCCAAATCTCTCATGACAGCGAAATCTTTTCGAGTTTTTTCGTCTAAACCAGTCAAATTGCAGAATTCAGGAATGAGATAAGTGTGATCTGAACCAGCAGCTCGTCTCTGTTGACGCTTCTTTGGTCGATTGATGAGTAATGGCTGGTATAAATCAGTGACTTCGACTTTATGAGTTTCTTTGTAATAGTCTTTGTAAGTCATCTGTTCGCCATCAGGACGTGTCAAAACATGCTTCGGACTCAATCTGAATAGATGTTTAGTGCGGCCGAAATATCATCTATGAGTATAAAAATATTGTTATTTCAAGAGTCTTTCTGCTCTTTGTGAGCAGAATATGACAATTTTTATACTCATATTATATGACTCATATATCATATATGTTAAGGGTAGTCCAGACCCAAGCCATTTTATTTTCGAAATCAATGTCGGAAAGATTCGGATCCGACATAGCACCATCTTCAACGGATTCTGGGTCGATCTAGAAATTCATCTTTCCATTTCAAAGTCGTTGTATGTCGGATCTGACTCTTTCCGAGATTGATTTCAAAAATAAAATGACTTGGGTCTGAACCACTCTTAAAAAATCGATCTTACCTAAAGTCAATATCATCAACTCTATATGTTTTGTTGTTGAACATGGTTCTGACTTGAATTCCAGCAACACGACGAATAACATCGAGTCGAAACTGTTCGATAAATCTATTTTCTGGAACACCAGGACCCATTTGATCTTTGACTTCCATATATGTGACTTTTATGACATCTAGAACCGTTCCCAATGGCATAACTTTTGCACGAACATTTGAGCAAAGAAATAAACCAGCTTCATAAATGTTGATACTGAATGAGTAACCCGGCCATACTTCAAATTTCTTCAAACCGGAAGTAATTGTCGCAGCTCGATCTCTGATAAAGAAGTTTCGCTGAACCTGTTCCATACCAAGATTTTCTAGAATTTATTAATTTTATAATTGGTTCGTGACAAATAAACAGTGGTATGCGTAAGATTGACGCATTTTTCAAAATTTCTTGAAATTTCTTTTGCAATTTTTGAGCAAAAAAAGTAACTGAACGGTTCTTGAATTTGAAGCCGAAATCTTGATGACGTCATCGAGTAACGTCATTCGATTTGAGCTTCAAAAATCGTTCAGTAACCATACCTAAAATGATGATTGCACCTAAGTATGACTCAATATATATGACTCATTCAATAAAAAACTTTTTTGTTGCTCGAAAATGACTGGCAATGTTTGGCACTGTACATGTAAAGCGGTACTTACTGGTAATATTTTTACGATTGATAAGATTGACTACTTGAATACCCAAAGGATTATTTGGAATGAATTGATTCGACTAAAATTTAAATTTTTGAAAAATTAAAGATAATTCAGACCAAAGCCATTTAATTTTATGAAGCAATGTCGGGAAAGGTCGGATCCGACATAGAACGAATCTGAATTTCAAAGACGTCATATTCAATCGAGTTTGAGCCGATAGAGATATGAATCATATCATATGATCATTCAAAATCCAGAGTCGTTCTATGTCGGATCCGACTTTTTCCGATATTGATTTCAAAAATGAAATGGGTTGGGTCTGGAAGAAAATGAGAATTTACCAGAGTGAATTTGATCTCATAATCTGTATTGGTGTCATCATCGGTTGCAACGAATGTGTGTTGCTGTTCATTATTATCTTCAAGCTTTTCAAATGTAAAGATCATGGTACCTTTATAAAAAATCTATATTTGGACAAAAAAATTATGAAAAATTTTATATATAATATTCTAATAACGTGGTGTACGTCCTGACGATGATGAAATCGTCCGACAAAATGGAAGAGAAAGAGCCATCCCGCCCACGCCCGCTTCATCATCCTCTACGATGATAGTACTTTATATGATATGTTAGAATTTTTTCCTTCAAACAAATGTAATTTTGTTTTTCCAGTTCTTTCATCAGTAAGAACATATTCAATCATGTCCTCTTTGAGCTGAACAGAATCTGATATTGGGGTAAAATCAACTCGATATTGATAAATGCAATCTGTTTTTGACTTCATGCCATTTATTTTTTTGCTTTTATAGGTTTTCATTTAGGGTTAAGACGAGTTTCATTTTAGATGGTTAATCATAACGCTATCAAGACAGGAATTTGATGACTCATTCCTATCTCGATAATGATAAATCTGGAACCATCTAAAATGAAACTCGCGCATATTTTCGATAAAATGACTTTAACCTTCTCGGACAGAAATGTTTTGTAAAAGAAAGGAGTGAGAAAAAACGTGGGTGGTGCAGAATTTTTACAACGCATTTATGTCTCAGGGGGTATTCTGAATAAGTCTTTCAATGAAAACCGACCTAACAAGCTCTTTATTGAGTTTTTTCGAGTAATCGGTATACTCTTCGAGTGATATTCGCTGCTTTTCATTTTCAGCATTGATCTTTACAATGTTATCAATACCATAATACTGTATAAATGTACTATTTTTGAATACTTTGAATGAATTTTAAGGGTAGTCCTGACCCAAGCCAATTTATTTTTGAAATCAATGTCGGAAAGATTCGGATCCGACATAGAACGACTCTGAAATAGAATGACGCCATCTTCAATCGATTCTGGGTCGATCTAGAAATTCATTGTTCCATTTCAGAGTCGTTGTATGTCGAATCCGACTCTTTCCGAGATTGATTTAAAAAATAAAATGACTTGGGTCTGAACTACCCTTAATAAACTGTACATTTATAACCTTTCCTTTGCTAGTTGTTCGAGGGTTAATTTTTCATTTCCGGAACTTTCTCTGCTCGAAGTTTCGGGCGAACCTTTTCCAGAATCACTCGATTTCTCGCCTGGTGATTTTTCATTTCCGTAACGACCATTTAATGTTGCCTGTTTAATCTTTTCTGTGATAGCATCAATTTCACATTTTTGACCAGCCAAAGTATTATCACTAGCACTAGGCGGTGATAGGTTATTATTTCTCGAATGTGGATTAAGCTGAGCCACACGGGCCCTTCCGTACCCCCTGGCCGATTTCATTTTATCTAAATTATATATTTAATTAATTGTTATCATTTTTGCTTTCTGGTATAATTTAAATGGTCAAATTCTCTGGTCAAGAAAAATTTCTCGAGTCGTGAAGAAATCGTAGTAAGCGAGAGAGGATATGATGAGGTCATATAATAATGGAGCACTGTGATTGGTTGGACCGAACCAAATCTGGATGATGGAGTGAGTCATCCTTACTCATACAAAAGCAAAATTCATATCATCCGAGTCATTGTCTTCAAGTTGCACGGGCTTCATAAAGAGATCAACTCTGGGACATGGGTCAACGGACCGATACTGACCGGGAAGATCATGATCATGAGAAATTTCAAAACTTTCATTTTAAGCCTAAATTGTCATTTTTGCGATTTTCCTGAAAATTGCCATTCCGATAATGACTATTTTCGTGAAAATTTAAAAATCAAATATTGAAAATCAAATATAGGGTGAATTCGTAAAAACCCAAGGATTCATCCTAGTTATCATAAATGACAATTTAGGTTTGAAATTGAAAGTTTTGAAATTTCTCGGAATTCACCCTAATCATGAAGCATTCCCGGACACAGGAATCGGATGATCCCCTGACTGAATAAAACTTGGTTCACAGTTCCAGTACATTTCATCCTGTTGGGTTTCTTCCTCATCATAAGTTTGGTCCAACTGAGCTAGAGATTCAAGTTCAAGTCTTATTTTGGTCATATATCGGCGCTAGAGTGTCCAACTTAACTCTAAATGGCAAATTTGCAATAATGCGTAGGTGGTCGACTAGAAATCACGTGATCTTATGGCTTTCCTGTCGACGTCCTTTGAAATCTGCGATGTTTCTGAACAAATATTTTTCAAAATGATGCTGATTGGTTAATCGACCATCGAGAGGACGTACCCCACTTTACCTGATCTGACTGTTGCTTGCCTTTCATCCTCGTGGTTAAGTAGGAACTGTTGAGTGTCAATTTTAGGATTCGATTGTTTTCGATTCGTTTGGGCAGACTTAAATGGTTTTTGAAAAGTTAAAGTGAGGTGCCTCTTCTCAAAGGTCATTTGGCCCGAATACGGCAAGGGGTAATATAGAGACGACAACTATTTGAAAGGCGCAACGCACTTTAGAAGAACAGTCATGTGAGTAATGACTCATGTGACCGGAATTTTTCTGAATTGTCAAAAAACCAGCCTCGTCAAATCCGTAAATTGGTGAAGGCAAAGATACTTGTGCGAGTGTGGGCTCTTTGACCTTTGGTGGCAGTGAAGCTTGGCATCGAAGTGATCCACCGGTAGAATGTCCGCGGACATGGCCGGAATGGTCGCTATTATTATATTGACTTCTTTGTGGTCGCTCGATCGATTTTTGAGTATTTTGCTGAAAAGGGTTTTTCAAATTGACGCCTTGCTAAAATTATCGCCTCATGATGCTCGGCAGATATGGCTTGACTTATAAAGAGGGAGCCTCTTCCAGATGGTCATTTGTAGTAGTTCAGACCTAAGTTATTTTATTTTTGAAATCAATCTCGAAAAGTGTCTGATCCGACATACAACGACTCTGAAATGGAACGATGAATTTCTAGATCGACTCAGAATCGATTGAAGATGGCGTCATTCGATTTCAGAGTCGTTCTATGTCGGATCCGAATCTTTCCGACATTGATTTCGAAAATAAAATGGTTTGGTTCTGGACTAATCTTAATTCGAAACTACTCTTGATTCGAAACCCCGTCTGAAAGTCATAAGAAGATTGAAGCCTATTTGAATTTCTGGGTTCGCAATTTCTTTGAGTCAACTGACTTGGGCCTGGAATAGCTAGATTCTGGCTTTGCGATGATTTGATGGTTTCATTGCCTTTGATCAGGCTCCACCGAACAGCTGTTCTCACTGTTCGACACATTTAAAAAAATCAGCTGTTCGCACTGTTCGGTGTTCGCACCGTTCGAACTGTTCGCACTGTTCGAACTATTCGCACTGTTCGAAGTGTTCGCACTGTTCGTTGTTCGCACTGTTCGAACTGTTCGTTGTTCGTACTACTCTACCTGTTCTCGCTGTTCGCGGTTCGCACTGTTCGTTGTTTCGAAAAAAAAGCGTTGTTCGCTGTTCGCACTGTTCGGTGCGAACAAGCGAACAGCGAACACGTTTGTTCGCAGTTCGGTGGACCCTAGCCTCTGATAAAGCTGTCTGCAAGTGTTGTCGTATCAATATTACGAGTAAACCGTTTATCTTTTCTAAAACAATTATTCGCTAGATCCCTCCACCTACGCATCTAAAGTGGGCTGCGCCTTCCCGATTGTCGTCGTCTCCATATTATCCATGCGGAATTCGAGTAAAATGGCCATCGGAGAGACGCACCCCACTGTACATCAGCAAGTAACATGGTATAGCGTAGGTTTAGATATAAAAGAACTAACCTCAATAACTTTTGAAATTTTATGAATGAAACCTTTTCTGGCTTTCTCCATCCGAATAATGATTCGATCATGTCATCAGGAACTCTGATACGTTCTGCTGCAATTTTCTAAAAGATGTTTATTTTAGAAAATAGAAAATCTAACATTATCAATATAAGAATGAGTCATTCATGTCTTATCTCGAACGCGTTACGTGAAACCATCTAAAATGAAACTTTGACGAGTTTCATTTTAGATGGTTTCACATAACGCTATCATGATAGGAATTAGGTGACTCATTTCTATCTCGATAATGTTCAATCAGTAACCATCTAAAATAAAACTTACTTTTGCGATATTAATATTTCTTTGGTGCTCCATTTCGGAAGCAGTTTCCGGCGGGATCAGAGTTGTAAATCCAGCCGCCTTTGGTGGCAATTTTTAGTGGTGGCTACGAAAATCACTTAGTGGCAAAATTTAGTGGCTAATCACTAAACACTAAAACCACTGAATTTGAGTGGCAAAATGTCGCCACCACAAGTTTTTTTAGTGGTTGCCACTAAATTTCAGTGGTCGACCACTAAACACTAAACCACTGAATTTTAGTGGTTTCCACTAGTGGATTTGCAACTCTGGGCGGGAACATAAATTCAATTTCTTTCTCTTCAAAATATTTTTTGAAAAGTGTTTCATCTTCATTTTCTCTTTCGTCTTCCATTTTTTGAAAATTTTAATTTGAAACATTAAAAAAATTGGATTTCACAAATTCAAACGGTTCTAGAGGACACAAATTAGAATTCATATCAAACCTATAGGGGGTACTAGATGAGACTGTGTCATTTGGTCTCGGGTTGAACCACATCAGAGTGTACCGCTTGTCCAGGGTTGAACCACATCAGAGTGTACCGGTTTACATGTTAAATCATATGAAATCGGTATACTCGGATGTGATTCAATCCTAGACCAAGTGACACAGTCTCATCTGGTATCACCTATACAAAACAAAAATGGTGGCACTGCCTATGGATTTGTCAGGGAGACAAATTTCAAATTATACGAAAGTTTCTAGCTTCGCTTTGAAAATTTAAATCGGAATTTAATCCGCATCAGAAAAACAAAAAAAGACAAAACGTGAGTAAGATGCATTTTTTGCGCGGAGAGCTCAAGAGGGGGGTTCTTCCCGATGGTCATTTAATGCGAATACCGCATGGAGCAGTATTATACTCTTACGTCATCGGTTTTTCTAAAACGGTGGTAATGGTCATTTAAAAAATTTTTTCATCGATTCCGACTAAATCGACCCCACTGAATCCGAATATGTTGGTCACAGGTCTTGCACGAAATTGCTTCTAAAACTATCCTCACCCTAGCAGTATAAAGGCATTACTATTGAGCCACACACCCCACTTTAGGCATGTCTGGTTGGCCCAGTTGACCATCCAAGCGCATAAAGTGGGGTGCGCCTTTCCGATGGAGGCGTAATTTGGGCCAAATGACCATCGCAAAGACGGACTCCACTTTATAATTTTGCTTTGGCTTTCACAGCTTTCAATAAATGAATTTAGCATGGGTAATTGTCACTCGGTTGGTCCTGATCAGGCAATGGTTGTATCAGGAGGCTGTTGCGGTGAAGGGAAGAAAAGAAGATATCTAGTTTAGGGTGGTTCACGGGTTTTAAGATCTTTTATATCGAATATCCTTCGAGTGCCTTCGAGACTCGAAGTTCGAGTAAGGGACTAATATAAAACATAATTCTGGGTTACTCTGAGACTTATGGAAAGTTGCGCTCCATAAGTTATGATCATTTAAAAATGGTATGTTTAGCGTTACAGAGATAGGATAAATCGTAAAAAATCAAAAATTTCGAATAAAAGAAATACTGTTGGGGATTTTATAAAGTGACTAACTGTGATGATACCTTGTGGAACCAGCTTTAAAATGCATCATTAGGATTTATCCGATCACGTGATTTTATTGGTAAAATTCGGCTTTGAAATTTGGTCGAGAATACATTAGCGAGATAGGCCGTGAATCACCCTAATCTAGTTGGTAAATGTGCATGGGCTTGGTGCTTCGTTACCGAAGTTCAATGGATAAATCTTGGAATAATGACCGTATTGCCATCTGTAAAAGACTGTGAATCTGCAAAGGCCAGAGTTGCAAATCAACTAGTGGAACAAACTAATTTTAGTGGTTTAGTGGATGACCACTGAAACTTAGTGGTTTAGTTGTATAGTGGAAACCACTTATTTTAGTGGTTTAGTGGATGACCACTGAAACTTAGTGGTTTAGTTGTATAGTGGAAACCACTTATTTTAGTGGTTTAGTTTTTTGCCAGTCACTAAAATTAGTGGTTTTAGTGGTGGTATTTAATTTGAGTAACTGATGAAGAAAAGTAGTGAGGCCAAGTTGAAAACTAGGTTCTGGATTTCTATTAAATTGATTTTTTCATAAGAAAGTACATTTTTGTACATTTTTTGTAAATTTTTGTAAAGATTCATCAGTTACCCAAATTATGGTTTAGTGATTCGCCACTACCACTAAAGCCTTTAGTCTAAACGGTTTTCGGAGCGACCCCTAAAAATACCACTAAACCACTAAAAGTTTTTGACTAGAGTTTTTGCAACTCTGGCCAAGGGTGTACGTGTCGACGTCACCTCTGTCGCTCAAGTAAAAGTAATGACCGATAACCTGGAATATCTCTCGGCTGCCTGTGAACAATTTCTCGGAAGAAGTGAATGGGATATCAAAAAACTAATTTTGGCCACTTTGGAAGGTCACCTACGAGCAATCATTGGTACAATGGAAGTTGAAGAATTGTTTCAAGATCGAGAATCGTTTGCTCATAATGGTGGGTTTCAGACTTTATTCCGGGAAAATGCAAAATGTTTGAATTTCGAAAAAATGCATCATATTTCTCATCAAAAATAAGCCCCACAGCAAGAATGTGGCCCCTCTACGCAACGCGTGGGTGGAGATATAAGCAAAAATAGTCAAAAATACCAGTACGAAAATACCAGTACGAATTGGTCATTTGTTTCGGCCGGACCGATATTTTTGCTGAAAAACTTGCAGTTTTTGAAAAAAATTCTAATTTTTAGGCAAGGGCTTGTCATTGAAAATCGAGAACTTTTCGACTTTTCCTGAAATTTCAGCAAAAATCGAGAAATTTTCCGAAATTTCTAATTCTTAGGAGTCCTTATTTTCGGCAAGGGAGAGTATGTATGAAACAAGATGCTATACAATTTTTTTTCGAAAATTAGACCTTTCAAAGTTTTCGGAATGAAGTCTGAAACCTACCAAAGTTCGCGAGGTGGCAGCAACAGATGTTTCAAAAATGGGAATTAAAATAATGTCATTTACTATACAAAATTTAACGGATGCTGATGGATATTTAAAGGCACTCGGACAAGAACAAACAGCTAAAATTAAATCAAAAGCGTCTATTGAAAGTACAGAAGCTGATAGAGATGCATTTGTTAAAGAAAAAGCATGCGAAAAACTATCAATGGATACAAAATACAATGTTGATAAAGAAATAGCCGATTATGAAAGAAGTTTTAAAACGAAACAGGTGAGAGTTTCCTTAACCCACCCTCCCCTTCTTATTTCACCCTAACCCCAATTGCACCCTAACCCTGGTTTCACCCTTACCCTGATTGCACCCTAACCCCAATTTCACCCTAACCCTGGTTTCACCCTTACCCTGATTGCACCCTAACCCCAATTTCACCCTAACCCTAATTTCATCTTAACCCAAATGTGGCACTACGTGGTGCCGAACTTAATATTTTCATATGTAACGAAGTTCTATTTTGGTGCCGAAATTAAGCTGGTGCCGAAGTTCAGCTGTGCCGAACTTCATTAAAAATTTGAGAATTTGGTCCCGAAGTTCTGTGCCGAAGTTCTTTAACGCAGCTTGTGGAGACTTCCGTTTGGACCGGAAGTGGACAGAAATCGGCTTAATTCCCGAATATTCATCGATATGAAAACTGTAACATCTTTTATCACTTCCTGTGGGTTTAATCATAACAATTTTGACCGGAAGTGAACCGGAAATGGTTGTTTTTTTTGCGAGTTTAGCAGTTTTAGTTATTTATTAATCTGAGTCAATAAGTTATTTTAAATAATTGATTTAGTCTCAATATCATACAGGTAAATACCGCTCAAGCAGCATGTGCACTTGCATATGATCTCCAGTCGCAAAAACAACAACAGCTGATTGTTGCTGAAGAACTCAATGTAGAATTAGGTTTGATTTTTTTTTACATTTTTAACTTTAGTCAGTTTTAACCTCTATTGGCAAATCCTGGAAAATTTGTCCAGAATTCCGGGGTTTGACCCAGCGTGTTTTCTGGAAAAAAATTTTCAGACACTTTTCAAAAAAACGATTTCTGGGGTTTGACCAAGCGTGTTTCGTGGAAAATTTTCCCACTTAAATAAAAGCATTTGAAAAAATTTTCCAGAAAACACGCTGGGTCAAACCCCAGATTTCACAGAATTTTGAAATCTTATAAGAATCGCGTTTGAGGAAAAATTTTCGGCCTATAGTGACGTCATAATCTATGCGAAATTAGAATTTGGAAAAAAATTCCATAAAACACGCTGGGTAAAACCCCAAAACCTTGCCAATAAGGGTTAAATTTTTTTTAGTTGAAAAACAAATGTCGATTCAAGTTGAAGAACAAGAAATTATTCGATCCGAAAAAGAACTGACAGCAACAATGAGATTGCCAGCAGATGCAGCTGCTTATGAAACTACAGTTATTGCTGAGGGCGAGAGAATTGCAAAATTGAGAAATGCGGAAGGAGAAGCTCAAAAGATAAGATTGATCGGTGAGGCAGATGCCTGTGCTATTCAAGCTGTAAGTGTATTACTTTAGGATGAATTCCGAGAAATTTCAAAATTCATTTTTTAAGCCTTTCATTTTTTAAGCCTTAATTGCCATTTTTGATGAAAAATCACAAAAATGATAACTAGGATGAATCCTTGGATTTGTACGAATTCACCCTAGATATATAGGTCATATATAGGGTGAGTTTGTAAAAATTCATGAATTCACCCTAGCATTCATTTTTGTGATTTTCCATCAAAAAGTACAATTTAGGCATAAGAATGAAAATTTTCAAATTTCTCGGAATTCAACCTATTTATAGGGGAGTCATACATTAGAGTAGAACACCCTTCAGGTGCACCTCGTCTTGAAAGTGGGAAATTAATCAGTTTATTTAGATTGGAAAAGCTGAAGCCTCTGAAATGCTTTTGAAAGCAACCGCATATAAAGAATACGGCAAAGCTGCCAAGGCTTGTTTTCAAATTATTTGCAGACCCTTTTTCTTTTGAAAACTTTGGTCTTGAGTAGGGTGGTTTTCAAAGCCAAATTTTACCAAGCCAAATTTTACCAAGAAAATCACGTGATCGGATAAATTCCAAGGGTGCATTTTAAAGCTGGTTCAACAAGGTATCATCACAGTTAGTCACTTTATAAAAATCTCCAACAGTATTTCTTTCATTCGAAATTTTTGATTTTTTACGATTTTCTCCTATCTCTGTAATGCTAAACATGTCATTTTGAAATGGTCATAACTTATGGAGCGCGACTGAGAGTGACCCAAAATTACGGTTTATATTAGTCCTCGACTCGAGCAAACTCGAGCAATAATCCCTAGAAAAAATCTTAAAACCCGTGAACCACCCTAGTCTTGAGACATATCATCTTTGAATATAAAAAATGTCATATTATCTCTATATTTTTTTCGGAGAGTCGTTCACCTCTTTCTTTGGGTAAAAGAACTTCGGCACGGCTGAACTTCGGCACCAGCTTACTTTCGGCACCAAAATAGAACTTCGGTACATAGAAAAATATTAAATTCGGCACCAAGTAGCATCAAATTAGGTTTGATTGAAATTAGGGTCAGGGTGAAATTGGGGTTAAAGTGGGGTGAAATCGGTTAGGGTCTGGGTGAAATCGGCGTCAGGGTCAAATTAGGGTCAGGGTGAAATCAGGGTTAGGGTGAAATCTGGGTTAGGGTGAAATTGGGGTTAGGGTGAAATTAGGGTCAGGGTGAAATCGGGGTTAGGGTGACTTTAGGGCTTTTGTTCTTAAATTCATATGCTAACGGAATCTAAGAGCCGAAATGCATTTTTGGTGCCGATGTTACTTGTGCCGAACGTCCATCGCCCCCACTTTATTCTCTTTGTCAGCAAAATATGACACTTTTTATTCTCATACATGTTAAATTGTCATATTTTGCTTATAAAGAGACGAAAGAGGAGAACGACTTTCCGAAATATCAATAAAGAGGGCGCTATTTCAGAAAATATGACATTTTTTATACTCAAAATTTGAGGCATAATTCCGAGAACACATCGATTTGAAAAATGTACCCACAGACATAGTTTGAAGGCGTTTCTGGGGTGAATCAGACCTAAAACGACCGGTGGTGGCATCAGTTCTTACGTCACGTGACTGCATTACGTAATAATTACGAATTTTGAGCCAAATCATAATGGTTAGTTTACCACTACAATTATAAGTAATTTGGGGCTTATTCTTCTGGAAATGTCAATTCGAGTTCATTGCAAGGTCGTCTAAGGTCAATTGAGGTCAGTCGTGGCATCTAGTGGCAAAATTAAAATTAAAAAAATTAGTCTGATCAAGCTTAGGGTCGGTTTTTTAAACTGATATAACTTCTGCCACGGGTTTCTCAGAACTGGTAAAAGTTATTGACAAACGCTTCGTGTTTCAAATGGTCTCTTCTATCTCGGAAAATTGAGGATTTTTTTAGAAAATCGCCGATCACGTGATGATCAGCTGATTTCCGATTTTAATCAAAAAATATTTTTACTTTTAATATATGGGTATCAAAATGATCGTATTGATCTTCTGAGTTCATTGCCGGTTACTTCCGGTCGCTACGATGACGTCATGACCGAATTATGACGTCATCAATTGTGAATTTCATTATTTGTGAGTCAATTTTCTCAGAACTGGGAAGAGATATGAAAAAATACATTATTTGTAAACGCTAAAAGATAAAAATGGTTGTTGATACTCTTCCAAAAATCGCAGCAGAAGTCGTTGCTCCACTTGCAAAAGTTGATGATATTGTTATTGTCGGTGGTGGCGATGGCGCTGCTCAACTTTTAGCTACATTACCGGTAAATAAAAACAAAAAACCGAGTTATACCGATCATGTTACACCGGCGGATTTATCCCCAGTCACTGCTGGTATCTTTGATGCTGGTCTCAAAATTGCCGGAGGGATGAAAGTTCTTGAGTCTATTACCGGTAAAACCGGAAGTGATCACAAATCTGGTACCAATCTGTAACACCCTTATGAAGTAAGTTGTTACCGCTCGAGTAAATTAACCCAGATAATTCAGAAAACGGTCAAGGCGGTCACTGGTTATGATATTTCTGGTGTCTTGGGCAGAATTCCTGGTGTCTCAAAACCACAATGAAATAATTTATCAAACTGAAAACTTTACTTTTAGTTAGGGTGAATTCCCAGAAATTTCAGAACTTTCATTTTTAAGCCTAAATTGTCATTTTTGATGGAAAATGACAAAAATGATAACTAGGTTGAATTCGTGGATTTTTACGAACTCACCCTATATATGATTTTCGCGATTTTCCTGAAAATAGCCATTCGGATAATGACTATTTTCGTGAAAATTTTTAAAAATCATATATAGGGGGAATTCTTAAAAATCCAAGGTATCAGCCTAGTTATAATTTTTGTGATTTTCATCAAAAATGACAATTTAGGCTTGCAAATGAAAGTTTTGAAAATTTCTCGGAATTCACCCTACTTTTAGTCTATTAACTTTAGTTATGTTTTAAAATATTCCATCACTCAGTGATGATCACTGCCAACTCATTTATAATAAAACCAATTAACTGTTATTGACAAACTGATTGCAACGTCTAGTTGTGAAAAGTACAAAGCAGTTTTCAAGCAGCTAACAATCAGCGCAGACCAGCCGACACCTAAAACTTTTGACTGTTTCAGCATTCGAATTTCTTGAACTTTTCAAAAATGCAATACAAAGGTTGATTAATTTAGTAAAGACCGTATACCAAAACGGTGACATGCTCAAAAACCATTTTGGTAAAAAACGGTGACATTTGTAAAATAAACGGCAACAATATTTTTGTAACTAAAACGGTGACAAAAAATTGTCGAATCTCTGTCCGGCTCGGTCTGGTAGTCTTCAGAAAACTCACTCCAGTATTCCAAGGAAATTTTCTAGGAAAATTTTTTTCATTAGTGTTTAAAGTTTAAACCCCATTTACCATATAATACGATCTGTATAGCATAATACGATGCATATACCAGCGGTGCATTTTAGAACATATAAAATTACCGTTTTTATTTGTCAAAGTTACTGTTTTTGATCGAAAGTTACCATTCGAAATTGAGTCAAATTTATCGTTTCTGAAAGTAACCGTTTTTTAGGTAGAAAGTTACCGTTATTGCCAACAGTCTATGCAAGTGAGTGGTAGAACTGATATGCTAATGCATTTTAAGGACAGTGTTTAATCACTGTGAGCCAAATGACCAAAAGTGAGTTGAATTTCGGATAAATCTTACGTGTTGAGGTTTCCGTGATATTTTGAAACTGCTTGGTATGAAACAAATATTAATTGCGTGGATTGATTGCAATTTACAATTTATTACAATGTCGTTGTTACTCAAATTAAACATGACATAAGAAAAGCGCTGATTCATATGATATCATATCAACGCTCGTAAACAGAAAAGTTTATGAACATTTGAACGTAAAAAAATCTCTTCTGATTTTTATAGGGGTTGGAAGAATTAGAATTTCATATCCACCTCGTTACATGAACTACTGCTTGCTGGAACTGCTTGAAAAGCTGCTTGAATGTAGCTACATATGATTATCCATATCGAAAACTTCAAAACCAGATTCGAAACTTTCTTGGACATCATCGTCAAAGAATGAATGAAATACTTGTTGAAAATTCGGTGTAGCTTGACCAAATCGTCTTTGAACCATTTCAACATTGTAACTCGTTCGTTCTTTTCGCATGATTGAAGGCTGTTGAACATCTCCTAAATTATTAGTAACCCCTGGTCATAAAAAATAGCCTGATGGTTGGATAATTTTTCCAGAAATGACGCTCCCAGACGTTCCCAAAATCGTCTGGATTTTTTTTCCAAAAATGACGCTCCCTGATGTTCCCGGTTTTTTGGGAGTAATGACTTTCATCCCGTGATATCTCACACTGAGGATGTCACGTGATTTATGTCATGTGATGTATAGCTGGACTAACTGATGTTGTTTTGGAATAACATGACGTCATAAATTATTTGTCATCGATGACGTCATCAGAGATCAAAAAAATAAAATTTGGATTTTTTTCCAGAAATAACGCTCCTGGATATTCCCGAAATGTAGGGAGGGCCTCAAGGGTGTTTTTGATGGTGAATCCGTTGATTTTATCGTAAGAAATTCATTCTGAGTTGAAAACATTGGATATAAATCTAGCATAAAACCGATTTCTGACCACTTCCGGTCAAAACGGAAGTCACCAAAAATTGGGTAAAAAAATTTTATTGGGGTCCTAGGAGTCATTTTCAAGATTCGAAAATGCTATGTGCCTTCAAAATGTCATTTTAGGGTCATTTGGTTAAAAATAACCACTTCGTATTGGGACTGTTAATTAGGCGCTAGATACAAACCGGAAAGCTCTTTATATTGTCTTCGCATAGCTGTCAATGGATTCAGTGGTTCGGTGATTTTCTTCTGAAGTCGGGAAAATGCATGGTTGAAAACGCACTGAAACATTAAAATTAACTCTAATCTTATATCACCTATATTTTTAATATTTACCTTGGCAAGAGTTTTTCCAGCAACGAATCCCTTTGGTCCACCAGTTGGAACCCACATTGAGTTTTTACATTCGATTCTGTATGGTGTTTTGTTATCAAGTTTATAATCGACTGAATTACAACCAAAAGTACAGACTGATCCTTCATAACCTTCGTGTGAACACGAGTACCATCCATTTTCAGGTGGAACAATATCGAAAAAGTTACAGTGGGGAGCCTGACAGTAACCAGTATAGTATGAATAGAGTGGCTGACTCCAATATCCAGATGGTAGACAATTGATTTCGTCCCAATAATGCGCAAAGTGACCAACTAAAATTTATTTTGAGGTTTATCGAGTAGGGATTTATGACCGTAAAATAAGACGCTACGATTATTACATAATATTTTAGGATTACGTTATCAAATATTTTCGTTGCTATATTTCGAGCGGTTTCGGTTTGTTCCGAAAATGTATCCTTTTGCTATATGATTTGAAAATTCTAAAAAATTGACTATTACGTAATGCGAAAATTATTACATAATTATTATTTTCTGATGTAAAATTCGAATTTAGTCGTCTATGTTTAACATGAAAGGTGGTTCAGTAGGTAAAAAAGCTGAAAAAGCTAGAAATCGATTATTAAGTAACATTTACAGATTACGTCATATCGACTTTAAACCTTTATTTTTCAATTCTACGACCCAAAATTATCATTTCAGCTGATTTGAGCAAAATCTGATATGGCTATGTTATCCTTGAACTCGGCCTACAATGTAACGAATGACTCTTAGTAATGAGCTTTTACGGAATTAAGTAAAAATGGATTCTAAATGAGATCTAGTTTGCGCTCTCTGTTTTGGTCCCAACCTGGATGTGTTGATGGGCACAACGGTGGAAATTCTCCACATCGCATCTTAAAAAATGATTATTAAAACAAAATATAGGGTGGTATATTTAGGGTGAATTTCGAGAAATTTTCAAAACTTTCATTTTCAAGCCTAAATTGTCATTGTTGATGAAACATCACAAAAATGATGACTAGGGTGATTCCTTGAATATTTACCAATTCACCCTATATATGATTTTTAAAAATTTTCACGAAAATAGTCATCATCGGAATGGCCATTTTCAGGAAAATCGCGAAAATCATAAATCGTAAAAATCCATGAATTCACCCTAGTTATCATTTTTGTCATTTTTCATCAAAAATGACAATTTAGGCTTCAAAATGAAAGTTTTGTAATTTCTCGGAATTCACCCTAAGTATGATTATTTACCTTTGAGCATTTGCCATATCCATGATAGAAATTGTCAAACCACATATCGTAACCCAATGTAGCATCATGTCTAAAATGAAAATCATTATTTTGTCATCATGTATTTTTGAACACGATTATCTAAAGATCTAACTTGGCTATAGGTAGGGTGAATTCCGAGAAACTTTCAAAACTTTCATTCAAGCCTAAATTGTCATTTTTTTTATCAAAAATTACAAAAATGATAACTAGGGTGAAGCCTTGGATGTTTACGAATTCACCCTATATATGATTTTTGAAAATTTTCAAAAATAGTCATTATCGGAATGGTCATTTTCAGGAAAATCGCGGAAATCATATATAGGGTGAGTTCGTAAAAATCCATGAATTCACCCTAGTTATCATTTTTGTGATTTTCCATCAAAAATGACAATGTAGGCTTAAAAGGATAGTTTTGAAAGTTTCTCGGAATTTACCCTACCTATAGAGCCTCATAAAGTATCAAATTAATATAAAGTATCATAATAATACGATAAATAGTAAAGTGTTTCAATCTTTGGCACACCACTGTACTTTATATCAACGGATCATATTTTAGTTATAAATTATAATAAACTATTAATAACTTTGGAGTTCTTACCGATCAAGTTGAGCTTCAATAACGATTTGAACTGTGTCATAATCCGTTTGTGGTCTGACATCTAGAATGGTCGTATCATAATCTTCATCAGATCTACAATTATCACCATTCCACTCTGGGTCATTTGCAACGTCTGCCAAGACCATTTCTTTATCAGGTCTACCTTGTTTTTTGTAAACTGCTTTGACTTTGAATTCGTATCTAAGCGAACAGTCTCGTCTTCGGTTTGAAAATGTTATGCACGATGCTTTGTTTGGTTTCGGACTTTATTCCGAGAAAAAGTAATTTTTTTGAATTTGGACAATCCGACTAAATATTTTGAATATGCATCGAAAATATGGTAAGTTTTAGTTTTTTCCTGCCAATATCTCCGCCTACGCAATAGGTGTAGGCCTCAAATTCGTTATGTCGGGCTTATTTTCGAAATTTAAAAATTTTACTTTTTCTCGGATTAAAGTCTGAAACCAACCTTTATCAGAATCGAGTGCCTTCATTAGGACTCGAGCAACACCCTTGTCATCATGGCGTTTTCCCTCTGGCCTCAGATATCCTCTGTGACAAATAAATCGAACATCACCTTCATTTTCTAAATGTTCGCAACA
>SCLD01158718.1:0-21214 GCA_004367895.1 Oikopleura longicauda
TAATTGCGCTTTATACCAAATCATATTCTTATTGGAAGATTCAAAAGAGGGAGTTGATTCTAACTCACCGAGTTTAGATTCATTGATCAGCTTGAAAATTCAACAATAAATATGAGTGCTTCAAAAAGGAAATAAACAGTATTGCAAAAATTTTGAACGGATATTGACATTCACTCTGCTGTAATAACTGACTAAGATCGTTACACTAACGAATGGACGGAGACGATCGTATCGTCAGTCAATACAGGGTGGGTTGGTGGGTGTCAAAAAAACCGGTAATCACGAGTCTTTTCGCGATTTAACCGGGTCTTGACTAACAACCCCTTGGTTATTAATTACCAGATCCTAACCTGAGGTAGTCAAATATTCTAATGGTTGCCTCAATTAGAATCTGGTAGTTCGATGCACGATCTAGAATGTTTTTCGCAGGGTTGTCTCGATACGCAGGGTTGTCTCGATAGAGATAAATAATTTGCTTTCCACAATCCTGTAATAACTGACTAAGATCGTTACACTAACGAATGGACGGAGACTCACTACTTCGCTACTACAATACCACTTTTTAGTGCCAATTTTTAGTGAAAGTAGAAAATGAGTTATGAAAAAATAAATTTATTTAGTAATAAATAAAACAATATAAGATAAATTTGTTTAAAAATAACTTATTTTGCAGATTGTCGAGCACTTCGCCTGATTTTGGAAGGTGGACTAGCCACAATCGGGGTGGCAGTATGCTCGAATGATTCGTCCATGTTTTCTAGATTAGATAAACTTGAATGGAGTGTGTCTTCTGAACGCGTTTCCGTTTGGAGGGTCACGCTTCGAGTTGAAGTTTCGTCTTCTGAGGTAACCAGTGCACGTTTCGCTGGGAGTGAGCGGGGAACATTTTGTGCCGTTAGGTTACGCGTCAAGATACCTGTTGGTTCTTCCTTGACTTCGGGTTCGACTTTTATTGGCGTGCTAACGGCCAAGTCATTGAGGTCTGGCATGGACTCGTCATGTGTCGTGTCTGCGTGGCCTTCTTCACCTTCACCCAATGCCCTGGCAAGGGTTGCTCTGGCTCTTTGGCGCCAGTTGTGACGGTCTTCGTCGGTGAACATAAGTGTGTATGTTTTCTTCTGGGTTCTTGGTTGTACCCAGGGCATAAACATACTGTCCCGTCGGTGTACTTTGTACATAACACGTCCATGTGTCCAGTTTTTTATCACTGGAAACTAAACATACGTGTTAGTTTAAACTGCTTAGTTAAAATAAGAATAAAACCACAAACCTTGGTGTCTTCAGTTGGTTTAACTGGTTCCGCTCGAAATCGCTGGTCTCCAGACTGATTTTGGTCATTTGATTCTTTAGAATTAAAATCCAGTAGATGACACGCAATAAAGTGATGTACATGTCCACTGTGCTCGTCCGCCTTTCGTCGGACAGCTTCACTGAATTTTTTCGGAAGGGTTCTCAGCCATTTTTCGCATGGCTTGAAAACCTCATTGATGGTACTGATCCATCTCCAGTCACTCATGTTATCTACCCATTCCATTGGCATAGCATATTCGGCCGGTACCAGTACTTAAAATTATTTTTATCTATCGATATAAAATAGTGGTTGATTATGATTGGTCCCGAGAAAAGGCTCCAGCTGGGATGACCAGCTGTGCCTGTTTAAATTGTGACCCTGTGGGCATACTCCATAGCGCCTTTTTAGCCATATATAAGTAGCATTTCGTTTTATGGTATCACAAAACAATTTAATTTGATTTTTACTGAAAGTACAAAAAAGCTTCAAACTCAAAACATAAAAAATGGATCCTTTAGATATTCCTGACGAACAATGGGCTGCTCTTGAGGAGGAGTTTACCTGGGAATCGATGGATTCTGGTTACTCTAGCACTGGTTCTAATCAGTGATTTCTCACCTTTTTTCTGTCAGAATAAATGCTTTTTTTCCCAAATCTAAGTTCTTAGAAAATAAAGATTATTTTTTGTTCATACCGTTTTTGGTGAATCCCCACGGAAAGTTGACTGCCATAAGGTACAGTTCTGCTAGTCTTCCCATACCATGATGGAGGTGTCGACCATAAGGTGTGGCTGATCCGGTCAATCCCCGATCTTGCTGCTTCAGCCACATTTCCACTCGTCTCAGTGTTTCTTGAGCTTGAGCTTCAGTGTCAATGTCTCCCATTTCTTCTGTCAGAAAACAAATACCAAAGAATTCGACCAGAATTCGGTCCATGGCAGTGGGTTCGGCGCCATAGAATTTTAATGGAAACACAAAGGTTGTACCATTTCGTTGTATACGACACACGATGATTTCATTGACATCTTGGTCTTCGGCATCGGATGTGTCATCCTCGTCAGATTTCACATATGCCGTATAGTCGATGGCACGTTCCCCTTATTTTTTTATTAGACTAATTAAAGAAAATTTTTAACTCTCGAGAAGAAACATACCTGCAATGAGGTCTTTTGAATCTTCAGGCTGATCTATGATAACCAGGTATGATAGCAGTCCGTTGATTTCCATGTTATCCATGAACGTGATCAGGGTTTGAGTGAGATGTTTACCGTTCGGTAAAATTCCTTTTGCCAACAACCAAATTCTAGCAGGGGTGAGCGTGTGACTAAATGCTTCCTCTTTGATCATATTGATAACAGATAACACTTGTTCGTATCCTTCCGTGGCTAAACCCCAGGCCATAGCTACACCCCTCATTTTCTTAATAATTGTATCATAATGCATGTGATTAGCATTGATCACCAAATATTCCATGAGCTGGGCCGCAAAGTAAATTGCTGATTCGTGATTTTTAACTAAATTGTTTCAAGATTAAATATCATTTTCATTAATTCTTTTATTTACCTCCCAGTAGTGACATCAGAATGGCATCTTCCGGTTTGACTTGATCAAGTAAAAGCACCTTTGGTCGATCCAAGCAGGATTGATGATCCACTTTTTTTCCCGTTGGTCCCCGCAAGGTGTTGATTTTAGTTCTCCAGGCATCAGCGGTATGTTTGAGTTCACATAACGAACCGATATCAATAAGATCTAACCGACCGTATCGCGGAATTGGTGTTGAACTGAACGTTTTCATGTTGACGCTTAGTCTTCCCGAGTAATCTAGTCTAAACATAAGATTTGGAAGTAAAGATTTTATCATATATGATTAAACTTAATATTTTACAGGCTATGTCAGATAAGCATCTTTTAAACGAAACGAGTTCACAAATTACACTTGATTATAACAGTCATGGGAATATGAGATAAGATAATTCTAAAAAGACGAATTGTTTTCTGTTAGAATAAATTATTTTGCAGTAGTGCCAATTCAGCCTGACTTAGCTTCGCCAATTTATGGGCTGGGGCATCCTTTTTACGCATATTACGAACGTTCAGGTAATAAGATTGCATCGATTCCGACCGCCAGTTCATAAATCGGTTAATTGTATCTGGGTCTACTCCTAGTGATTTTAGTGTTAAGCACATGGTGATTCTAAAAGAATGTTTGGTCGGTATTTCACGTTGTCCGAGACCTAATTTTTTTGCTTGTCGCCGAACTTGATAGATGGTGTGATTTCCATCTAGCTGTTTTTTGTCTATACTAGAGAAAATAGGACCTTTTGTGGGTTTTCCACACCAGACCCACCACCTTTTCAGGCATTTAATTGGACAATTTGGATCACTATTTTTATTGGTGGAGGCCCAAGTATGTGATTGTGGGAAATCGTTTATAATATTATTTTTTGACATTCTTAGTTTAGCTTGTACAAATCGAATTTTGTCTATTCTAGAAAAAACTAAGTCCTCCCATTTTAACCTGTGAAGGTCAATCCATCGTCCTCCACATTTCGAAGCTAAAATTACGAGTGTGGAGGCCGCTTTCCGTTTTCTAATCATTTTTATACAGGACCCCTTTTTTACTGATTCGTCTGCCCATAGGGCATTAGAAATTAATTTTACTGTTGACCATGGGACTACTGGGGCCTGTTTTTTAAACATTGGACAACTAATGTTAATGGTGACGATTACATGTCGAATTCTTTGTAACAGTCGAATTTCGTGAAGTGACGTAAATTCTACTGATAACAATCTCATGACTTTAATCACCATTTTGGCTTTCGCCAGTAAGCTTTCGGTCATAATTGGAATTTTTTCCCTAACTAATTTTTTTAAGCTTTTGTTGGTATACCAAAAAATAATATATTTTGACAGATTTGCCACTGTGAGGGGTCCCTCCAGTGACAATATATCCGAAAGGGTTGAGTTAACTTCTTTCGCATGAGGAGTGGCAGGCAGATTTGACAGGTTTTTCTAAATTAGATAAATTATTTCGTTTTAGGCTTAAGCTCAATGCTTCGCTGAATTAATTGTGCTTTTAACAGCTCATGCATGTCCGGTGAGATTTGACCAAAGTGCGCCACCTTCGGTGGGATTTTTGAAAGGTCATAAGTGTCGAAAACAGACTCACAGTTTGTATTGGAATCATTGGCATGGGAATTGGAGGCAGCCTGATCTTTTACCGCTGCTGGCGCTCTACCGCCGCGATTACCATTTTTACCACCGCGACCGCCTCTACCGCCACCACGCTTGTGTTGGCTTTGATTTTCTTTATTCACATTTTTACCAGACTGGTTAGAACGGCCCCCTCGGTCAGATTTTCCGCCCCTGCCACCACCGCGACCGTTTGGTTTCGATTTCGGTTTTTTGGCAATCAGTTCGGCTGGTACCCTCTGTCCCGAAACAGCGAACAAGTGCATATGTTGACGTTTACGGTTGGTCAGGGGTAACGGAATGGCATGATCTTCCGCACTCTTAGAGGTGAGCTTAAGATTGCGCAGATAATTTTTTTGCACTTTGTCTTGCGCATATTCTTTCATGCCAATTGGAAGTTGTTTATTGTTAATGAAATCATCCACTTCACGACCATCAGCTTCATCCAGGATGGTGGAAGCAACTTCCAGAAGCGTGAGTTTCGTGTAGTGGGGTTGATTTTCTAGTTGGCGTAGGCTTTCTTTTCTCTTGGTAAGATAAAGTCGAACAGGTATCATTTCCTTGGTGTCCGGAAGGGCTTCATGATAGCGATCAATCAGTTCCAACACCATTTCATGAGTGGCCTTCTGTGGGTTTTTAATCAGAAGCTGTTTTAACTCACGATAGACCGACTTGGGATCCTCCTATATAATTTTTTATGAAAAACTGGGTGTATTGTGCAATATTTCTGGATCTAATTCTGTTTACATATTTTAATTAGACTAATTAAATCAAGACTAATATGCACGCTCACGTTGTTACAAGCTGTATTATTTTGAATAATTTGATTAGTTTAATAAAAAAGAAAATTAAGTGTAATATCAATATCATAGTTTTCCAGTTCCTTACTGTCTTGATATTTGGCCATTAGTGAAGTCGGAAGGCAATTCCATTTAGCAATCCAGCTCTGGCCTTTTTTCTTGTACACTTCATCCTTTCTTGAGGCTTTGTACCGATGTTGGGCGTCCGCCAGATTTCGTTGGGTTTGAAGCATATCCCGGTGAAGGCGTTCGTCCCTTTCTCGTAACCATTTGAGCTGTTTAGCTAAAACTTTTGCAGCTTTTTTGTCCTGTAAAGGAAAAATTATTTTAGTTAAAACTTGCGATCTACCCCATCCCTTTTTGTTGAAAATAGGGTTTGAATTCTTACGTGTTTTTTGAGATAGGCCACCACACGCGTGTGATCAGGGTTGGTCAGATCAACTTGAACTTCGCCAGACATTATCCGTTTGACATTTCCGTCTAGCTCGGTGTAACTGGCAAGTTCACTTGTAATATTGTCAGCTTCATTTTCAATTCTGGTGACTTGAGCACGGAAGCTGGCTAGCATTTTCTCATTGATTCTGGTCTCTTCTGACTTGACCTTGATTTTGTCATCTTTGACCAATTCCGTTACATCTAAACGTAACGTTATTTTGGCGTGATCTAATCATAGGTTTTTAGGTAAAGGGTTGAGGACATACCTAGTGAGATGCTTTTTCGGACCGTCTTTTTTACCGTTTCTTTTTCTTTAACTGTTTCCTCGGAATCACTAAGCTCTCTTGGCATTCTAAAAATTTTCGTAAATAGAACCTATTTTTATCAGAATGATTAAAAAGTTACGGGAAGCTACAGAAAAACAGTAATATAGGAATTTTTACAGTATGTATAAACTAACAGTAAAGGTGCTCACGAGTTTATATTGTAATAACTAGAGCTATTTTCTTGTTTAAGAAAAATTTCGTTTTCCACTTCAAATCGGACAATATTATCTCTGAGCTCCGTAAGCAAGTCAGACTGGGCAGTAAACTCCGTCCAAGGTAACGGACCTCTTTGAAGTTCAACTTCCAACTTGACTTGTTTAACTCGGAAAGAAAGCAACTTTGCCCAGCAGCAATGATGTTTTTCATTGAGCCATATTTGCATTGGAGACTAAATTGGTAATATTAGTTATTTTTAAAAGTGTCAGTTTGGGTAACTGTTAACCAGTATAAAGGTCATACCTATGAGAATTTTATTCGTATTCGAAAAAACTTATTTCTACTCTTGCATTTGTGCTAATACTAATTTAAGAGTATTTTGAAAAATTTTATTTCTAAATCTAGAGACTTACTTTTGTTAACCATTTCTGTGCCTCTCCCGATGGAGTAACACTTGTTCGGAGTTTTCTAGTTTCGGTTTTCACCCGATTGATTTCGTAAATAGCTAGTTGCCTAGCTCTATTGTGTCTTTTAATATCGGCCTCCATTCGGACACACTCCGCCTCTTTTTTACAGATATGGCTCATTCTAATAATACGTATGATTTATGACATATCTGGTAAGAGAAATTAAATTTATCTATATATAGAAAAAAGGGTGATTAAAAAGTTATAATTGTAAAGTCTAGGCAAGAATGCATTTTTTGTGCGTTTTTTAATCATTCAGCTGATTCTCATCAATTTTCAGTTTGAATAAATTTTCGTGTTCTAATTCCAACTCAAACGGTGTTTGTGCTAGAACATGTGCCATAATCGTCGTAGGCATGCTGATCAGTGGAGGACCATTTTCATAAAACCGTTCCGGGGCTTCGAACCAGTTTGCTGTGAATACTGGTTCCACCATGGATTTAATCATGGCATCATATGAGCTGTGATCGTAAAACAATTCATAACCAGCTCGTCTGGCTGCCGCCATTATTCGTTTTTTCTGATTTTTTACCTTTTTTGCCGCCGTGAGGGTTTTATTTCCATCGAAAGAAAATGAGTCATTATCTACATAATATCCCAGATTATCACTTTCGGTGGGGTAAACGTCATGTATAATGGATGTGACTTTGATTGCTTTGGCCATGAACTCATCATTGCCATGTATCGCACATAGTGGGGTCGTAATAGGCAAATCTTTAACCATTCTGATCAAATCATTAACTGGGTCTCGTAATACTTGCATGTAAACTGGGCAATGCAAGCTGGGTATTACTTCCGGCAGGCTAAATTGAGCTTTTGTGAATTTATATTGATAATACAAATTAGCTTACTTTAGTAGCAATCTGAGGTTGCTTTTTAATATCGCCATTGGTAACTTATAAGAGAACAAAGGCTGGTCTTCAATTGAGATCGCGTATCTTCTGGTATGAATAATAATATAAACAGCCTCGGCAGCTTTTTGATATAATGTATAAGTCACCAGGGTTAGATCCCGGTTCATTCTGAAGTAGAGACATTATTTTACTAGTACTAGTTAAAAAGACTTATTGATTATATTGACAGTGTGACATGCGCACAGATTTTAAGTATTTTTCCTTTTTCGGATAGTCGGGTTGTTCACAATCATACGAGTGGAGCGCGGTTTGATATTAGGCGACCCATTGAATTTAAACTCTCCATTCTCATGAAAGTTTTTTATCGATTGCATTTCTTCCGACGGAATAAAGGATATGGCTTTGCATGTGGTGAGTGTGCGCACAGCTGTGGTTGGAATCCCTAGTAATCGTGAGACACCTAGTGGAAGTTCCACCCATTGATGAAAGACCAGAATAAAATGTGTGTTCATAAAATAACGTTCCAAAACAGCACAAACCTGTTCGATTATCACTTTAGGTGGAAATAAGTAGATTTTGTTTTTATCTATACTAGAAAAATCGAAATTCAAAAAATCATAACCTAAAATCCCTGGGTGAGGGATCCCGTTATTAACTCTGGTAATGAATTTGTCACACTTGTGATTTGATATAGATGCCAGGGCGTCTATCTCACACTTGAAACCAGCTTTGTATTGTATCAAATCAAACACAGGTTGAGGGATGAATTCTTCCGAGAGGTCTACTTCTCGCGACGGTTGGTCGCCGATCTGTAAAAAGGTCGGGATCCAAAAAACCTTGATTTCTGCTTTAAGCAAAAACAGCATTCTGTAAATTTTAATGAGTAAGTCATTAATTGTTGAATTACGGGAGCCATCTAGTGAAAAACTGAACACTGCCAGTTGATTATCGCAATAAAGGATAATGTATTTGTTTTCTAGAAACCTAGCAAAGTGCAGAAGGCTATAGAAAACAGCTAACATTTCTTTAGCTGCAATTGACCAATGGACTATGTCCGTTGAAAAAGGTAGTTTAAACTCTCCCAACTGTTTTTGGCCTTCAAATAACACTCCACCCAGCTGTGCCAACGATGCATCTGTATGTAGCGTGACAACGGTTTTATTTTGTTCTTTGGGTGGTAGCCAGCACCTGGTTACTTCTAGGGTGGTAGCATGTTTCCATTCTTGGAATTCTTCTTTCAAGCGATCTGTTATAGGAATTTGTTCATTTTTGAAAAAATAGTGATTTTTACCTACATTATCCGCGTAGGCCTGTTTGATTAATTCCGTTTGTCTTCGAATAAAAACTTTTAGATATTTCGACGCGATCAAAAAAGAGCACATTTGCCCCCTTAATTGTTCTAGTTCCTGAAGCGTGATCGAAGATTGCGTTAGCCAGAAATCAAGTGAATTTTGAAATCTTGACCATTTTTCCGACGGAATAGAAATCATAGCCGTGGTGGTATCTAGATTAAAACCTAGAAATTCCTCTTTCTGGGTTGGTTTAAACGTACTTTTCTGTAAATTTATGAAGCCGCCCGTGGCCACGATTAATGAGCAAACTAAAAAAGTGTTTTTGGCTACAAGTGGAGAATAATTTTTATCTAGACTAGAAAAATTTGGTTCTACTACCAGTCTATCATCAAGATATAGACTGACTGTAAGACCGTTTTGCCTACAGTAATTAAGTGGGATGAGATTTGCTTGTTGAAAGCTTGCCGGTGATTTTCGTTCTCCAAATGGTAGAACGTAATAAGAAAAAATTCTGCCAGCGAATTCAAAATTGCATAAATCACGTGACTCCGGGTGTAATTTGAGTAAGTGAAAACCTTTTGAGTCATCCAACTTACTCATAAAGTCCCCTTTCTTCAAGATTTGAAGAATTTCGGGGAGCCCCTCAAGTTTGCATTGGGCTTTAAAGGCCTCTAATAACTTGAGGGGCCCCCCATCAAAACATGGTCGGATTTTTTTCAACGGGTTTTCAGCGTTCGCTAATACTAGTGCACAGCTCATCGGAGGCTTATAGTTTTTAGGCATTAACCGAATTGCCCCGTTTTTCAAAAAATCTGTAAGACATTTAATTACCTTGTCCCAATGTGTATCAATATGAGTCTGGTTATTGGGATAAACCGCTCCCGTTACCTGTGTACCATTGAGCCTTAAGGGTAGACATTTGGTAGCCGGATACCAAGCTTCCATGTGATCTAGGCACCCTTCCGGTATCATATTGGACAATTCTTTGGTGCCAGATTTCAGCCTTTTTCTCAGGCTTACCAGTTGATTTTTTCTTTTTTCTCTTAGAGACAAAACTTCAAAGTGCGATAAGGGTTTAATTCCCCTTATTTTACTATTGGTTTGGTTTTGAACGGATACGTTAAAAATTTTTCCCGTATTACGGCACTGTTTTGCGTCCTGTATGTCCGTCGGTAATAAATTATGCCATAAGTCAGCCCCTGCATGAACCTCACTGTAGCTTTTATGCTTTGTTTCTGTATCGGAAAACGCATTTACTAATAGTAAATGAATTTCCGAGAAAAAGTTATAATTTCCCCCTGTGAAATCCTCCGGGTTTCTAAAATACAATTTCGACCACAGCTTATGCATTTCAAGGGGATTGTTTTCAATATCACTCTCCAAGACCTCATGAAAAGTATCCCAGAGTATCCAACTATAGCTAAGCCACTCATGATGTTCGTACGGTCCTTGAATTTTACCCGTCGGGTCAAAAACTAAGCAACTATTTCGATTAAGTGCTTTGATAGGCGTAGGTTGAAATTTTGGTATGTAAGTGATGTCTTTTTCATACCAGAATTCATCCCAAGCCTTGCAATTCACTTGTTCACAATCGATACCTTTCAATGACATTTTTGTTCTGATCAGAAAATCAATAGAATAAGGAATCCAGTAAAATGAATGGATGCAACCTTGGTTGATTGTATCCAGTGCTTCAGCTTTTTGCGAAAGATGATTCCAAAGTACCCACGGTGGGTCTTTCCGATTCGTTTTAGTCATGACTTATCTAAATAGTTCTAATGAAAAACATGATTTTTTCTAAAAACTTTAAGATGTAATAAAACTTTTTTAGATTTGTACAGCTATGTAAAAATTAACTTTTGGCAGTAATTGTTTATGGTTACAGGTGTTTTATGGGGGTAATTTTTCGAAGATATTTCTTCGTGATATGCCAATTTTATTCATTATTGAAAATAATCGTTGTCCGAGCCTATAGTTGCAAACGGGGTGTGTCCTTCGTCATCGGTATCTATGGGGTCTAACGATTCCGGCAGGAGATTTGAGGTGGATAACTTTCGTTTTTTGACCAGACTGGTAACATTTTCTTTTGGAACAGAGGGTTCAGCCTGAGTCGTTTCACTCCATAACTTTTCCGCATTGAACTTATACATTTTCATATACGGTGAGATAACTACCTGTTCTGTGCCTTCATTAACAATGAATTCACACTTGGCAAACGGTGTCTGTTCGTAGTGAACACAACTACCTCGGAGTCCTGCCGGCCAAATGTTTTCTAATGTTTTGAAAACATTGTGACCCGTAGGCTCGTCTTGAACAATAGATTTTGCTACTAGGTAGAATCTGTCCGACCAGCCATGACCATCAAAAGAAGCCGCTCTGAGCCAGTCACCCATAGCGGTTAATCTAATGGCAATGGCTTCGATGGTGTAGTAGGTTGGATTCATTGCTAATTGTGACCAAAACTGATCCGATAGTGCATGAAAATAGTTCAAGGCTTGAAGATATCGAGCCAAACGTGCTTGAGCATCACCCTTGCCCTCACCCACAACCTTGAACCACCATTTTTTCAACATAGAATCAGATTGAACTATTCCAAAATGATTCAATATTTTCCAGACTGGATAAGAATTTGGGGAAATCAGAAATTGTTCGAATGTCACCTTAATTGATATTCTTTAGATAATAGAATTTTTAATCGACGATTCAAAATTTTACCAATTTTTTTAGCAACCTCAAAAAAGAAAATTTTTATTAACGCACTGAAAGACTTACTTTACTTAGGTCCATAAATTCCGGTCCCAGTACCCGAAGCATGTCCGTGGGTGTGTCTCCAGCAGCCATTTTGCTATTAATGATTTCCGGATTATTTGCCATGAGTGTGCATAAGTTTTTCCAGTCCTTTGAGTTTCTCTCGGCCGCGATAACCCTGTCCGAGACTATCATAGCTTGTAACGTACCAGTTATATTGGTTGTTACTTGCTCAATAATCTCTTTCAGGTGACCAGAAAGATCATCTCCATTTTTATCAGCTTGATTAAAATCTCCAGTACTTGTTGGTGGTGCTTCATCACCGGCCTCAGACGGTACTTCCTCTGGATCAGAGTCAAACTGAAGGTTGTTATCCGGTTTCGTTGAACGGCCTTGTTCAATTATTTTGGTGATAAGGTCCCCTTCATTGATCTGAAAGATTAAAACATTTTTTCCAACATTATCTTACACACTTCTAAACAATTACCGTATCTAGTTTTGTTTTCATTGCAACAACTTGCTTTTTTCCGGTTAACTTGATCGCCTTTTCAACTTTGGTTTCATCAATTTTGATTTCATTATCATCAACCGAATTATGTCGAGTGACTCTCATGTTATTGAAAGTTACCTTTTTATTCAAACTGAAAAAATTGACTTAATAATAAATGTTTTTTTGATAAGTGTATTTGTGATATCATTATGTACAGTGATATCATTTTTCTCCATAATGACTATTATAGAGATAAATGAAAAAGATTACCAGACTATAATCAGTAATGATAAAAAATTTTTTTAATTTATGAAGCTCATTGTGGTCGAGCAAAATGCATTCCTTCGTCTTCGAATGTGAAATTTCCTGAGTCGGGGGTTACTGTAGTTGGACCCGAGGATGGACCCGGTACAGCTTGCATCTTGACTAGCCTTTCTCGGATTGTGGACGAGCCAAGTTGGACTTTTCTAGGTGCATCCGGCATTGTTGATTGGCAATCAGTCATCGATTCAGTCAAACTAACATTGTCTTCTGCCATAGTGTCAACATCAGTAGTACAGACTTCAGCTTGTGCCGGGACACGTTCTTTTGGAAGGTTTCTTAATTTAATATTTTTCATAAATAAGACTTTTTTCTATCAGAATAAATTATTTTTTTCCTTTACGAAGCTTTAGTGCATAATACTAACTTGGGAATTGTGGTTTGGCATAAGACCAAATATGTGACCCTTTTGACCACATTGTACCATTGAACCAGCGACACTGTTGGAATTATGTCATCAACTGGTTCCATTCCCAACTGTTTGAGCGAATTTTTTGCCCACGTCATGAGGTGTAGGCATGATTCAAATTTGAATAGTCTATTAAAAAATTCGGTGGCAGTAGGTCTTAGTGATTCTCTCTAAATAATTCCCTTGAGAATGATTCTTTTCCGGAAAATTTTTTACTAATTTTAGTCAAAATATATAAGCGTGACCATTTAGGGAGAATTTCCTGAGTGATGGGACTATTTCCGGCATCAGAATCTTCGGGTGTATGAAGTTGAATTCCAATTCATTGTCATATTTTGCCACTGAATACATGAATCTGACAAACTCTTCATAGTCCCTCTTTGTTACACATTCCTCGACAAATTGTTTGACTTGAAACATTTTTTCTGGTGCTAAAAGAAAATTTTTAACTTATTACATAAGAAATTTTATAGTTAGATTATGTAATAACACACACCTGCATTATAGTCCATCATATGTTGTCGAACATTTTCTTTCGCACTTTCATTCAACGAATTAAAATAGACTCCCTGCTCGTTTTGAACAGCCATGATTTCAACGATATGTTTATGAATCGTAACTGTCTCCGAGTTCCACAAGAGTACTGGTTCTTCAATATCTTTGTCTAGTTTAGAAAAATGAGGTCTCTTTCTATACAAATGATATTCGGACACTTCTCTCATTCGCACTTGTTTGGGTGCTGTATCTTCATCGAATTGTTCAACTTCGAGTCTGCGTGTTTCACGTGACAATGCCCCTTTACAGACAATGCCCATGTCCTCATAGTTCACTCTAGGTCGGTAATCTATTTGTAATTGTTGACGCCGGTAGTATTCTTGGTCAGACAACGCATGACCACGTTTACCAATAGACGCTCTAAGTAGTTATTTTTAATGAGTTACTGTTTTTCTTTTCAAGATAAATTAATAAACTATTTTAATTACCTGAGTGTTCTGTCCCAATCAGTTATTTGGCAAGGGTACTTGGTTTTGTAGTAGGATTTTGCCTGAATTGTGGTTCCAAATAGTCTGGCAGCTCGAACTATTGGTTCCACATATTCCAACACATCATTTTGAAAACCCCACGCAATCATTCGTGTTGGGTAGCTTTGTTGATGGATTGTTGGTTTGACCACTTGAAAACCTTCAATGTTTTTTGTGGCATAAATGGAACATTGTTCATTTCCATTAAATGAACCATCTCTGCTTCTTCCCATTTTGGCATAAAAAATGAGAAAATCTCGCTTTTCCGTTTGCATGGAAAAAGGAAATTTTTGGGTACCATTACAACCTGAAGAATTTTCATAAGTTTTAACTTTACAAGTAAAATGATTTATTCTGGTAATAAGAGAAATTATGACCTACCAAAATGACCTCCCATTGATGGAAAAGGGGTGCCAATTCTAGTATTAATCAGATCTGATAAAAAAGTATCCTTTTGGCTTTGGGTTCGATCATAATTGTAGCCAATTTGTTGAAACCCTTGCATCATTGGTACCGCCCACGCAGCCAACAACGAAGTGTAGAAACCCTCTTTTTTCGCTAAAATTGGTTTTGTGGCTCCCAAAACAAAAAATGGTGTCTCCCTATTTTTTTCAGGGAACCTTGGATCGACTGGAATTTTCGTCCATCGATGTTTTGGTTTGTCCGACTGGTTCTCAAGGAGCGTTTTGATGTAATTCGTCTTCCTTTCCGAACATGGGATAACCAGCAGGTTGGCCCTTTGTCCAGGCTCAATTCGTTGTCTCCTAAATTGAATTGATAACTATTTTTCAAAAAACATACTTTTTTTCAATACTGAATAAACTAAACTATATACATAAAGTTAGCTTACCATCCGAAATCAATATCATAGGAATTTTGGTATTCTTGAACCGCATGTGGGTTGACCACATGTCCAATGAGACTTGCACCAAACCAGCCCGAAGGCAAATGCCACAGGTATTCTCGAACTGGATTGTATAAATTTTTGTCAATATTGACTAAAATGAAATCAAACGTGTCAATTGACGCATTATCAATATAAGCATTGAACATATGCTCTTGTGTGACCCCTCTTGGTACCGTTTTTCTTTCCGTACCATCACTGCGAATTTTGAAACCATCCCGTCTATTGACATTATGTGGCCTATTCATTCCTGACGGAGTATTCATAGGCGAACATAATCTGAGATTGGTTTCTTCTAGCAACTCGGCAATAGTTCTTTTGCCTTCGAACAAATTGCCAAATCGTTCTTAAAAATTTTATTAGGAATTTTTAATCAGAATGATAAAAAACTTTTTTTACACCCTAATCACTTACTTGAGTCTCTTAATGAATAAGGGATTTCTTGCATTAGTCCAAATCGGCTCTTGACAAATCGAGTAATTTCTCCATATCCAGGAAACAAGTATACGGCTTTTATACCTTTAACATTCAGTTTCTTTTCAAACTGGACCATTTCAGCAATCAGAACTGGCGCTTCTGTTTCTTTTGTATGTCTTGCAACATATAAATCAAAAGCATTTTTATCCGTCGGATCAATATATCGGTTTTCATTGAACTTATCTTCTAGCTTGCCTTCACGCCATAATTAATTATAGAATGTTATTCTTCTATCCTAAACAATATGATAAAAACTTTTTACCTGATGATGATAAAAAATTTTAGAGATAATAATGAAACCATTGTTGACTTACCAGTTGGTTAATACTGTATTCTTTATCTTGGCTAGTAAGATAAGCAATATCCTGCTTAATCTCCTCCAAGTTTACCGTTGCACCTCCCAATTCAATTTTAGTGGGATCTATTTCTTTATCCCCTTTTGGTTTGAATGCTTTGCTGAGCGGATCCAACGGTACTGGATGTCTCTTGTCTGTAACATCTATGACTTCCATTAGGGTGAAGTCACAGTAGGATCTCTGGTTTTGATCGTTTCGATTAAATGCATCAGCTGATGGATGATTGATATCCCTGAAACTGAAGTCCACTATTTCTTGCGAAACCAAGACCTAAACCCATTTTAAAGAACTGCTTTTAAGCATTTATTTTTAATTCTACGAATAAAATTACTTACATACACTATGCCCTTACAATTATGTAAATCTTGACTATAATCAGTATCAACATAATGTAACGGACGATCATTATTCAGAGTGCCCCGTTTTGGTGTAATTTGGCCTGGAACACCCGAATTAATATAAGGACCATTCGTTGAAGCTGACATCACATAGCTCAATCGACATTCTTCAAATGGTTTGAGTTTTCTCGTCGAGAAAAAAGATTTAGCATGTAATGGTTGAATCTGCCGATTGATTATTACAGGTTTTTCTGCATCAGCGAATTTTGAGTTACTCATTTGAAGTTGCCCTTGTTCCATGCAGAACTGTTTGAAGAAATCAGCTGATTTGACCCAATCCATTTTTTCACTTCCTAGTTCATATTTCAATTTGTATTGTGCAAATTGAAATACATTATACCATGTGTCCATGACTCCAGGTAGTCCATGTCGTCTAAATCAAATTTAGTAACATAGTATATCAAAAAATATTTTACTAGTAATAGTTAAAATTAAAATATAAAAAATTTTTTTAATGATTATTTTACCTTAAGAATTTTTCCTCTGGGAACACAAAATTTTCGGTCATGTTTATTTGGTCATAAACATCACGAAAATCCTCACAGAGTCGCTCCAACTTGAGATGTTCTTGATAAACAATTTGGTCTAGCGGCTCATCAATTCTCATTTTTTCCCGGACTTTGTTATTGGAGTTATGTATTCTGAGCGGGATTGAAATATTGGCCATTATTGGCAAAATTGGGAGATCAACTTCATCATCCAGGGCGGTGATTTCATTAGAAATATCCAAATTTTGTAATTTTCCAACCACAAGATGCATAGGGCAAAACATTTCTCCTACTACACATGATTCAGTGCATTTGAACTAAAATTCACTGTTATAGCATGATTATTTTTTCAGTAATGAATAAAAAACTAAGTAAACTTCTATTTTAACTTACCTTGAGTACAGATTTTCGAACTGTATGTCGTTCATATTCCTTGTAAGTGCAGGTGAGTGTCGGAACAGGTGGTTTATGCTCCAATAACTCATTTTTAGCATTAGCTAGAAAATTTAGCACTTCTGCTGGCGCCAGTCGATTATAAGGAACCATATCAGTACAAAGTGTTTCGGTTCCAAAATTTGTCATCAAAAATAACTCCTTTTGGGTCTGAGTATCAGCCGTAATTTTCAGAACTGCACCATGAATAAGTTTATCCGATTGTCTCTTCGAGAAAAAATTTTCCATTAGCTCTTCATCAAACTCACGTGATAACCTGGCCACTGTAGCCAAACTTTTATCTTTGGCCTCAAACAATTCCGGATCCATAACCACTTTGATTAACTTTTCCAGTTGAAATTCAGATACACCCGGGCCAGTTATCATTTTCATAACCATAGTTGGCTAGACAATAATTATAATATTTTTTATTCAAATATGAAAAAATCATTTAATTTTTAAATGAGATCAGACTTACTTCAATAGTGTCTTTAGCCAAAGTTTTCGCATGTAACTGGTTGATTTTTACATTGTTGGCTTTCAAGTGTTCCATCACCCTTTGATCATTTGCCAACCATGGTTGATGAAACAGAATTTTTTCTGGATATTTACCCAATAAAAACAGCGTGTTACCAATTTTTATTCGGGCTTTCTCCACCAGACCATTAACATACTTAAACATTAAGTAAATTAAAATATTCTATTTTTAAAACATTTTATTAGTTTAATTAAAATTTGTACTCACTTCATCTTCCAAGGCCCCAATTACTTCTGTTACCAAATTATCAATTTGATGCACATAGATTGGATGTCTTTGTTTAAATAAAGCCAAATAATCCACGAACAGTTTTTTGATGTCCTTGAAGGCTGGTGCCAAATGTTTCTTCAAATTGAACAAATTTTTCAAGTTTTGCATTTCGCGTTCATACTTGTGAATAGAACCTAAGATAATTTAGTTGATATGCCTTACTTATTTAAAATACTATTTTCTTAACAGAATAATTTATCCTATCAAATTATGCATACCTGATTTTATGACTTTTTTCAGTGAAGTACCATTCAACAAATTGGATGACGAGTTTAGAATTATTGAGCTGCTAGCTAAAAGTAAAGTACGTCTCTCATGACCAATCACAAAGTCTTGTATCTCGTATTCCAAAAATCTTTGAATTTCGATCTGATTACCACTTCTTGGACTATTGATTTTGTTTTCCATATTGGATAACAAAATTATCACCGATTGCATGGTGATTTTGGCCAAAATTTCTTTCAGTGGTGCTTGTCCAATAACATGCATAGCCAACGATGACGTATTTGGTTCAAAAACCGGTACTGTTAAAAGTTTTAACTAAAAATAATTTTTATTTAACCTAAACAAATTTTTAACTAAACTAGTAAAACTCCAATTCCTGACATATTTTTAAAGAATTGTTTGTCCCTGGTTAAAATTCTAGTGGGATATGCAAAATCAACTACATTGCACAGAGCCATTGTGGGTGGTAAATGAATTCTGAATTCCATATTGGCATAGGGTTTCAAAAATTCATTATTTGAAATTTGAAACTTAACACTTTTAAGGGTGTTAAAGTTTTTTGACAATTGTTCCACATCTATTCCCAGGATTTTATTTCGTCGAAAAACAATCGGTTTACCATTCAATTGAATTTCTTCCATATTCAATACCGTATTTGGAGTGAAAATATTATCAGTTTTTGAGATGAGATCATCCATAACCTAATTTTTTTACATTAATAAGATTATAAACTCTTAATGTTAACTTAATACCTTTGTTGTCGTTCGGGAGAAAAACCGGATTTTAAGTCCCAGTCTATCACCCTCTAGTGGAGGATAATCCATCATTTTGATCGTATCGATAAAACTGTCATCTGCAGAATCAGGAACAAATGGCAACCATTCATCATCCGCATTTTTAACTTTAGGAAGCAAAAACGGATGTCTATTACCAGTGCCAGCCAAAAGCGACGCAAAGGTATTTTGAATCCTCTGTAACTTGAACAAGTTAAACATTCTGGCTTCTTCATAATCATCTTCACCAATTTCATGACGTTTTTTATCGGTCATTAGCATGATTTTTTCCTCCTCATCAAGGCCATCCCAAACAGCGAGTGCCACTTCCGTCTCTTTAGGATCTTCAAAGCCCACATTTCGCCCATCAACCATAATGGTTAAGATAGCCACGGGAATATTGTCTTCCGTGAATTCCTTGCGATCTACTGACAGTAAAAATCTTCCAATAAGCTGCTCTAGCATATCCTTTATCGATATATCATCGCTGAACGACACACTAACCATAGTAGACTCATCCATTTGAAGAAACGCTTTTCCATCAGTTTTTGCAATCGTATGATAACAAAAGTTGAACTAAAAGTTAAACATTTTTATCTAGTTATAGAAAAAAACAATTTATTAAACATCAATACTATTCACACTTTATTCACAAAAGGGTTTATTTTCTTCAACTTCAATGCTAGCCTGACTGGGTGGTACTTTTTGTTAAGAGAGTCATTCAAATATAAATGGCGTGCTTTCAGCCGGATTCGAACTCTCTACCCTCTCGTCCACAACCAGTGTACTAGACCATTAAGCTAAGTTCACCCTGTCATATACTAGACAATTATACTATATAGTCATTATTTTAGCAGACTGCTTAAAAAATTTCTTTATTTAAAAGTTAAATCGACTAATAGTTGCTGACTCATCCTCAGACAACCCATAATATGGCCAATTTATTTGCTGACTAATCATTAGACAACCCTTATCTTATTTTAGTGCTGACTCATGAGTAATCTCATTAGACAACCCTTACTCAAATAAAAAATTGCTGACTCATCATTACTATACATTATGAGACAACCCTTACTCAAATATAATTGCTGACTCATCATTACTATACATTATGAGACAACCTTAATAATAATTTCATGACTAAGGATAAATCACCCTGAGTCATGTTTTTTTGAGTTAACTAATAAATAGACAACCTTAGTCAGTATTATTTTTGCTGACTCATGCCATGACAAAGCACTGTGATTTTAACTCTTACCAACTGCTTAGTCATGTTAATTATTTTATTTAGCCTAAATAAATTGCTTCGTCATCTTTAGACAACCTTACTAATTGTGAAACAATGCTTCGTCATTGTACACCTATAGAGTGAGTACTTACACCAATGTGCTGACTCATCATAATTACCATTACTAAGGTAAAAATTTTCATTACTCAACAACGGAATTTTTCCAGACCAATTATTTTTAATAGCAAGATCATAGAGTTTAATAGTATGATCTTACTATCCAAAACAGTATTTAACTATTATAGTAAAAATTACCTTGGCTGGAAAATTGAATTTAGCCATTTTGAACCGTAATTCCTGACTCATTCTCTTTTGAGCATTGTTATTTGCCATATAACTTCGTTCAGGGACTATGCCTGGTGCGGACGAGAAACGAAATACCATCGCTTTGGCCTCATCCACTAAATCGGTAGGTGGAACCAGACCAATTGGTACAGTTGGTTCTCCCAAGATAAACGCCTGAAATTGGCGTAGTGTCTTCTCTGTGTCACTTTGACTTATAGAGGTATAAATACCATGCATAATATACTTTTAGTTTGACAAACCATATTATGAAAACGTATTTAAAATAAAAGGTACATATTATTTTGTACCTTTCCTGTTGATCAATTGATCAAACGCCTGCTGCTGCGTCTGCTGCAGAGGAACCGAATCCATGTCTAAAAACATGAATCTCAGTAATTTTAACTTTATAAAGTAAAATAATCTCTTATAAACTCTCTAATAAAAAATTATTCATTTACAGAATGAAATTATTTTCGACTAAAATTATTTTGAAAAACTTTTGAAATTATTGAAAAAGAGAACTAGAAAAATTCAGATATTTTGATCAAAATGATAAAATTCAAGATTTGGTCCAATCGAACCACTTAAAAACAATTCTGAAATAATCTTAATTTATAAGAGAAGAAATTAATTAAATTATAACACATAGAATATTAAGTCAGGGCTTTACTACGTTTACACATTAGTAATACCACAAAATCATCTAAAACTTTGCAATTTATAGCGACAATTTCTCAAGATATTTTATCAAACTGATTAAAAATAGCTAGTACAGTCATTAGGTATTACAATGACCATAATAACCCATTATTAACAGTTAATAATCTCTAGGGTACCTTGACTCTCAGTGAAAACTAACTTGGTTGTTTAAAAGTTAGTTCCTAACCTGAGGTAGTCAAATATTCTAATGGTTGCCTCAATTAGAATCTGGTAGTTCGATGCACGATCTAGAATGTTTTTCGCAGGGTTGTCTCGATA
>SCLD01158830.1:0-21197 GCA_004367895.1 Oikopleura longicauda
GGGAGGTGGGTCACAGCAAAGGACCAGTAGCAAACTGGTCCGGGTCCATTTCCAGCTGCCACAATGTGAATGGGATTCAAAAGTTCCCATTCATGGGAGGTACCACAATGTTGGACCCGATTAGAGTCCAACTTCTGGCTGGTCGACTTAGCGAACTGTAAAGAAATCGGCGAAAAGTAAAAACTAACCTCCACTATCAACTGTCATTATATTTAACAAATATGAAGGCTATGAAAAAGGGTTAAAACCCGATGAATAAATAACTGAGACGTGAAAAAGATAACAAAAAGAATTAAAATTTTTAAATTAAACGAAGGAGAAGATTGTTGAAGATTGTTGAAAGACCAAAGAATTTATGTAGGCATTTTTATTGGGCATTAGCGGGGGTGGTGGCAGTTAAATAAGTCTAAGGCCTGTGAAGAATTTTTCAAGGTTAAAACCGTAGGCAGGAGGGTGAGAGTAATACAGTGGAGACAGTGTTTAGAGCGGAGACAGTGTTTAAAGAAAGTCATCGTCCTCGTGAAGGATCATGAAGACAAATTGATGGCTAGTCCATAAGACCGTCATGTTTTTAATGTTGAATCCAATTTCCTTGTTAAGTAGGTTTACCAGGTTAAAACCCTCTTTGATGGTAATCTTTGCTTGAAAGTGGACTCCATGCCCTAATGGTAGATACGGTTCCAACAGTTGGCTGACCCATTTCCCAGCCATTTTGTGACCGTGTTTCTCCTTATGTTTCTCGACTGTAAGTTTCGCCTCTGTGTCAATTGGTGCATTAGAGCCTGCATAAACTTGCACATCGACTACACTTCCGTGTAGTTCGAGCTTTTCAGCCTTAATAGACCACGTCATGTTATCACAGGTCATATCGAATTTCGGTTTTAACCATTTGCTGTCCGCCTGTATGAAGATCTCTCGGGAGTCGAAGAAGGTCCAAGTCTTGGGATATGAGAAACCTGCATCGCTCTTGGCTTTGTGATATTTTGCCCAGTCGATACCCTTGTCACCTTTGAATGCGCTGGCGTGTTCTTTTTCGTCATTATATAGGGCTGTCGAGAAACCTTCCACCGCGAGAGGCCGTTTCGTGACTCTCCATGGGTCTTCTCCCTCGATAATCATGACCCAAGTCATATCGCTAAAGTTGAAACGTGAAATCAAAATATGAAATCGAAATATGGGACTGAGCGGTTAAAACCTGATTGACGCAATTATCAAACCCGAGTAGTGGCCTTGTCTGAGTGACAGATAATTGGGGTGCTAGCGATAAGTCGAGCTCGAAATAATCATAATAACGGTGGTCCTTCCCAGCTAACTCAAAGCTGTTGAGTAATTTATAATTTTGGGATCCTCGAATCACGGGGTTCCTACATTTAGAGAATGACCGTGGTACGTTTTGTAATTTGACCGGGAATCTGGTTAAAACCTGAAAATTAAGGTCGACTATATTTTGAAGGGAGCAAGTTGCACTACGTGGGGCCGTAATTATCAACGTTATTGGCCTGCCAAGGATAATAACATTACAGGTATTAATACAAGCCAAAATGCAGGTGCTTATGTATCTAATCAAATTTTCAGGATATTTCTCCTTCATGCGAAATATACAAGGCATAACCAGTACAGACGTGTACTGCCCCGCTTGGCTTTTGGCTTGTATTCGAGATGAATTTCCAGACTTATATGACCTATCACAATTGCGCGACGAGTGGTTAAAACCTGATACCGAGGATTATCTGGACTATTTCAAGGGGTCAATGTTACAGTTGCTCTTGCACTGGACCTCTCCTCAGATAGTGGAACATTCTACTAGCTTACTGAAGGTTCTCGACCAAATGATTCGGGAAGATGTACCTGTTATCAATCTTCGAAGCCTCTTTGAGTCTCGACATGTGAGTATTTAAATGCTTAAAAGCTTAAAAAGAAAACGACTTGTTGATGATTTCGAAAAGTCGAAACTGTTTTTATCTTTTGGTGGTTTGAGAATTTGGATCGAGAACTTTTGTATTGAGGCTCTGTGATAGCTGATCACTTTTTCTCGAGCCTGATTGGCTAACCAAAATTTCCGCGTAGGTTGGGCGCCCTCTACTTCATCATGAGCCAAAAGACTCAAATTTGATCACTCAAAATTACTGATCCGGATTTATCCGTTTTTATCAGAAAGTTCGTTGTCGACTCAAGGGAAGCTTCGGGGCATTTTAGTTTCATTTTAGTTGTACAAGGTTTTAACCTAGAAATTAGAGACTAGAGTAATTCGAATCGGTCGTAACAGTGGTTTTAACCAGGTTAGTAATCCGCATCGGTGTCACTTCGTGGAACGAACCACCTTAAAAAATTCTAGATGTATTTTGGGCACGAAGCATTTTTGCTCATTCGGTTCAGTTCTTTGAAGTGACAAGTCACCAGGAGACTCGACTTATCTGCGTAATAGACTAACTCAGATTTTTTGATTAGGATTATGGCTGAGCCCAGTAAGGACATTCGGCTTCAAGGCCATACTTCCGGAACCGGTGGGCTGAGTTCGCGCTTTTGGGATCAATTGGCTAAGCCTTTCGGGCAATACCAACAAGTGAACGAACCCGTCCGACGTCTTAGTCGGGCTGAGCGGTATCGAGACCGAGACGGAAACCCGTTATGTAACTCCACCTACGCCTTAGATGCTGAAACCATGAAATATCTGTATCCCCGTTCTGAGGCTCGACCTGGTCTGCACCATACCTTCAAGCGTTTGGGCATACCGTACAATCCCAATTTCCGTGGTTTTACCCAACGTGGTGAATACGTCACCATCGATGAGGATCCTGTCGGCGAATTAGAGCATGATGACGCGGTTAAAACCATTCGCGAAACCGATTACGAACCTACTACCTGGGTGCTTGACTCAGATTATTTGGCAACTTCATTCCTTATGAATGGGGATCCAAATCCAAATAGTCTTACCTGGAGTTTGGACCCGTATGAGAGTGCTTGGGCAAGCGTAGGATTAATCCTTGACGATGAGGCTTTTAAGCACGTAAGTGAACTAACTAGGATTATCTTTCATGCTTAGTTTTGGTTTTTGATTCTTTATTTCTGAGATTTCTTAAAAAGTGGGGACCCATCGGTTTTAACCTTCGAAAATTAAGTTTATTAATGGAGACGATGTGTTGTTGGATCAGATTGAAAATGACATGCCGAATTTGGAGATCCCGACATTGAAAAAACCTCGTACTGGATCGTTGAGTGGCCCTGTGGACCAGTACAATCGTATCCGGTATCTGGACATGGCTACTCTTTCACACAATATGGTTTTAACCAAAAAGAGACTCGAGGATGACTCCAACTCCTGGTCAAAAGACGGAATTCCTTTAGCATGGCGGGTAAGCAGATTTTCGCAGAGTGAATTAATTAGCCTTAGTGAAGTGAATTGGACTTGATTATGTAGTAAATTTATGAATTTGTAAAAACGGTTTTAACCACTACCATATAGACAATCAGCTATTTTAACCATTCCATCTCAGCTCCGCTTGCTGAAACAACAGGAAGAGGCTGAAGAGGTTGTTGCTGCTACTGTGTACGACCTCACCATTAACAATAAGGGCAAATATGAACTTGTTGATGCTGATATCGGTACTGTGAGCGACATTCGGTTGAAGTACGTCTGTGATGACATTCGAATCAACCGTCGTCGCTTGGATTTTATGCTTGAACATTTATGTGATTGGTCAGATGCCGATTCTTTGGAGGCACGTGCTTCGGTGACCGATGATGGTGTTGCTCTTGAGTTGTTTGATGACGGAAAAACCCCAAAGAGGTGAGAGTTTAATATATCGGCTGTGCTTACATCTTAATTCGGACCTAAGTTTTAAAGACCATATTTATAGTTTGGCTGGACTCATGGAATTTCTGTCAGCAAAGGATAAATCCGATGGTACCAGTGTTCGACGCGGAACTTGGGATGAGGATGAGCGAGCGCGATCGAAGCTCAAGACTCGTGCAAAAGCCATGCTGCTGGAGTTTGAAAAACGGCGCTCAGAATTAAATCGTACTGTAAGTTGTCTGATATGAGGTTAAAACCATTTGTTGATCGTATATACAAGGATGCCGAAATCTACATGGCGAAAGTGGCCAAGGCCGAACGCGAGTTCCTTCGTTCACGACGTTTGGAGAGTGGCAAAGGGCTATCCGATGAGGAACTCGACCCTGAGTTCGCTGCTTCACGTGGGCCCAACCGTGAGGTTGGTGTCAACCTTCGAAGTCAACTTTTCCCGCTCCCAAAGGACATTGACTTGTGCTGTGCTGGTCTGTTCAAGTATTTAAAACTGGATCAGACTACTCAGTTTAGTATCGCAAAGGCTTTAGCCGTTATGGATCGAAGTGACGACCTTCCTTTGGAAACGCGCTTACCTGTAAGTTACATTAAGTCCATAAATTTTATAGAAATAATTAATTCACTTCAGACTCGTTTACACGGTCGGCTTCAGTCACTTAGAGGGGTCGAAACAATGAATTTCAATGCCGAAGTCAAATATCTACATTTGTTTCGGTTCATTACCAGCTATTTCATCCAACCCCGATTTTTCGTGGGATTCAGTATGGCCCTTGACCGATTCTGCGAGCAGTCTCATGTTAATTGTTTGCGCTTTGCGAGTGCACTCGATTGCATTTTAAAAGGTAGGTCCTTTTACACTGGAAACAAGATAAAATGAGTTATGGTTAAAACCGTGGTGTACATATAAAGAGCGAGATATATAAAAACGTCGTTCCAAAGCTGATGATAATAAGGTGAAATTCAGGACTGACTCCTCCTTATCTCGATGGAGCTGATCTGGAAGGCTGGTTGGTGGAACCCTGGGCTCGTCGGGGCTCTTCTCGAGCACGTTTCTTTCAAAATGTGATGGAACGTTTCTGCCCTGAATTGATGAAACCACTCTTATCGGTTGCCACTGAGGAGTTGATAACTCGGCCTTTTGATTTCTGGAGTGACGCCGGGCTGTTAAACTCAATTTATCGGGCTTTAGCCAACCTGCTCTGTTTTGACTGGATAATGGTTGGATTTATCGCGTGCCAAGATGACATTTTCATACATCGTCTGACTCCGCAAAGTCTGCATGAATTTAATCGAGCTCGGACTTTCTTGCAGAATTTCACTGCCTTTTGCGGCCACAAGAATCTGCCGATGGGTCCTGTTTCATACCGATTCGATGTAAGTTAAATTTAGTAAGGATTAGTAAGGTTAAAACCGAGAGAGTAGCTCAATAAGGTTGAAGCTAGTAGGACAATCGGGCTCAGAACACAAGGGATCAAATCTCCTTTTTTTAGTCCGTTATGGCTGACTCAGCTCAGTGGGCGAACGGACGGTACAAACCCGTCGAAAACGATGATCCTGATATGTTCCATTTGTTGGTGAGTAAATCGTTCGTGAAATTGGATGTGACCGAAACGATCGCGAATTTTGAAGCTATGGTTTTAACCGTGCAGAATCCTTTGAATTTGCTGCGAGTTGTTTCAAAGGTAAGTAGGCTTAAATTTAGGCTTTTTGTGTGAAAGCAGTTGACTGATCGATGAACGGAAGGGTTCATAAGGATAAGTTGTAAATTTTCAGCATCCTTTGTATTGTTTGCTGTTGATTACCATTCAAAATGGAACTGCTTGGCTTGGACGAACTGAACCGATTACTCTTGGTTTTAACCGTGCTGATCAAGTCATAGTGGAGGAGCTGTCAATGTATCAACCATTATGTGTAACACGAACTAGAGCTGAGTGCTCGGTAATGTTACGCTATCCACCCCCCACAGGTGTGTGCAAAAAATCTTTATTTAGGGGTTAATTTAGTGAGGTTAAAACCTTTTTAAGCGAAAACCATGCTCAAGTTTGTGGCTGGCTCTTCGACGCATCCTCGTCCTGGTGAAGTTAGGGTGAGAATTGGTGAGACTGATATAGTTAATCATACGTGAGCTTTTGAGTTCCTCCCAACAATCTCATCCCAGGTAAAGTCGGAGTAAAGTTCAATGAGGCTTTCGGCGAGCTATCACGTGATCGGATCAACCATACTAGCGGTTGTATATCCTGTCGAAGATTATGGTCTACCCTTCAATTCCATCCTGGACTGGCTGAAGATCATGTCTGGTCGTCTCTGGTGGCTGAGCTTTTGAAGTCATTATCCTCATCCGGCGTACACAGTAAGGAAAATTTTCTCTTTGGCGACCAAAAAACGGTTAAAACCTGAATCCTGTAATTCCATAATATGTTTTCAGCCAAATGGGTGGGGCATAAAGCTGGCATTAAATCATCCGTGAAGAAATATTGCTGGATGGCTATCTTCTCACTTGGTTGTATGTCCGACCATAACAAGGGTCTTCTGGGTTCATCGGTCATCTTGGACATTTATAAAATGGATTTATCCCAAAGCAACCATACCGAGGCAATGGCCACCACAATCGTCGTCCTACAGATGGCTACTGGAGGAGCCTTTGAGAATAGGTCAAAGTCAGTTGGACAAATCTCGTTTCCTTTCATTTTGACAACGTAAGTCGTTTACAGCGAACTTGTTATTGAGTCTTGGTTCTAACAATCTTTTTAATTATAGCGAAGTCGGATGGGAGTTTATGATCCATTATTGTCAACGGGTGACAACTGGCCCTCGCAAGGTTTTAACCGCCGGAGACGCTTTGTACCAATTGGTCGACTTGGTTGGCATGATCTATGGACCATTACTCGGGTGCGCTGGGCAAACTGGTACCGTTGACGACGACGTCAGTCACTATACCGTGGAGTTGCGTCGAACTTGTCCTCATGCTGTAGAGATGGCCCGCCAGATGTTGTTTGAGTGCCAGTTTAAACCTTGTCATTGCCCGGATAAGTTTTGTCAGGTTAATCAGATATATTGCCGTTATCTGAGTGCTGTGTACGGTTTTAGCCGCAACTATGCCCAAATCACGGGTAACCATTACAGTGTGACCAAGGTAAGTTTTGAACCACTGCTTTTGACACGGTTTAAACCACTATCTTTTCAGATTATGCCCTCCAAGTACGTCAAGCGGGTTATGACTAATTTCATGATTCCTCAGTACGATGCACTTGGCGTGGTGTCCTCTTACAGGATGATGTCCAGCATCAATTTGTTTTCTCATGTTGGCTTTTCGGAAGGGGAAGAGCCTCTAGGTAAGCCATAACTTTTGGAATCAAGATTTTTGGGTTAAAACCGTTTTATGCGACCGCATTTCATGTGTGTTCTTGATCAGGTCTGATTTCACCATTGCCTAATTTCATTACTGATTTAAGGAATGTATTCTGGATTGTTCAAAGTCGACCACTTGATTGGGGATTTCGACACTAAGCAGACTCCTTATCCTGATTCTGTACGGTTGTTATATAGTTTTATGACAAATGATGAGATGGCTGAAGCCGTACGAAGCGAATTGGGATTGAAGCCAACGAGAGCCCCCGAGGAAACTGTCGCATCGGGTAGTTTTCTGTCTGATTGGTAAAGATTGATCAGAAGAGTTCAACGGTTAAAACCATACCTGTATTTGAGTTTTTAGGAATTTGGGTTAGTGTAAAAAAGAGATAAATCAAATAAAACAGGGATACTCTTAACTTCTGGTGTTTTCTTTTTAAATGAGAGTTTCGACCAAATTAGGGTAATATCGGAAGATGAGAAACCAGCGCAAAAGCATTGCGCTTTTCTTCTTGTCATCTAGTCGGTTTTAACCGTGGCATATCTTTGAACTGGATCCGTAATCGGATTTCCATGACTTTAGCATGATCATGACTCATTTTAAATCATGCTTGGGTCGTGGTTCGAACCATGGGTCTTTCGATCGTCCTTCTAAATAGCATTCATCGTTAATACCATCACGCTACTTACACTATTTTTGAGGTCGGGATTATGCCACTAAGTGTGATGAGGGTAACGAGGAATTCAGCGGTTAAAACCTTGAATTGACAGGTGACCATACACACTAACTGGGTAATGTAGTTATCTGATTATTAACGAGGAGTTTATGCATGGTTTACGAAATCCCAGGGTCACTCAAGATGATCCGAGATGATCCAATGATCCAAAACGATCCAAAATGACCCCAGAAATGGTCCAAAAATGATCCAGAAATGGTTCAAAAAATAATCCAAAAATGATCCAAAAAATGATCCAAAAATGGTCCAAAAATGGTCCAAAAATGAGGTGTGGAGGTCTCGTCCTCACAGTGTTTTGCTGCCTTTAGCATAGGACTTTAGGCCTGGGGAACAGCGGGTTGTTTTTCATTTTTGGTGCGAAGGTAGCTTGTGAGAATCGAACCTGGGCCCTCCCTAACTAAGCTATGCCATGGTTTTAACCTGTTATGAGAGTCCTTGCCCCCTACGCCACACCTCCTGATGCTGGCATAAACAAATCAGTGGTTTGTTTCAAACTCTGTCACTCGATTGGACCAGGAAAGTTGATTAAATGGTTTAATTGAAACGACTAATTTCGGAAAAGTGTTTCGTAATTCATCACTATGATTCATATCCAACATGCTCTGAGGAGACTGTCGAGACTGTCACTTCTTCGCAAAGACTTAATCCATGCCAAATCACCCTGGTGCCCCAGTTTGATTGAAGCTGTAAATTGACTATGTTTTCTAACTACGCGCATAAAGGTTAAAACCGTTGAAACATCGACTTGCAACCGTCACATTACTTGGGATTCGACCTGACAAACCAGTGCTCATTAGTGAAAAGGCTGTATATATTAAATGAGTGACTTGTTTATTATTTGAAATTGATTGGTCAAATTTTACAGTTTTGGACGTGTATTTGCATAAGAGGTTAAAACCGTTTTTGAACTGTACAAAGGATGATAAGGCATTGAAAAAATAAAAAGGGTTAAAAACCGCAGGTATGGGCAGGGGCTATTTGACAATATTATTAATAAGCTAGAGCATGAGAGCAGTAAAATTCATAATTTTAGATGATAATAACTCTTCTCGACGGGTCGACAAAGTTTGGATATAGGGCGAGAGTCGGTATTTCATTGAGTTTTTGGTTATCGACCATAGGATTTATCCAAAATTCTTCGTTGCTGGTGTCGTAGCGGTCGTCAGGAAAGGCCACCGCTGTGTCTCCAATCGAATAGCCACCCGAGTATGCCGTATTTCTGATGTAGGATGAGAATTTGGCGTTCTTGGGGACAGCGTCTCTGAGCGTTTTCACGTTACCGTTCCATCTGAGCGTTCTCGCTGGTAGTTTGTTGTTGGCACTGTAGGTCATCTGGAGGTTTACCGCTAGGTATAACAATGAAGTGTCACCCACGAAGAGATCAGGCTCACATTGTTTGAACACTCTAACCAGTGTGCTGTCGTCACCATTCGAATAAGTCGATTGGAATTGGGTGTCTAGTGGGAGATTGGATTCGAATTTGTCCCGAGTGATAAAGTGGTAAATCTCTTGAAGACGGGTGAGACGACCAATGCCTACGAATGGAGAAGCAGTGACACTTGTCATTTCGTCTTTGATGAGCTCCAAAGAGACCTTAAGCATTGCAGAAATAAATCCACTGTTGAGTAAAATCGATGGATTTTTCCTGGCTTGTAGGATAGCCTGTTCGATAAGACCAGCGCCCTCTTCTGCAAACGAGGTTGTTTTTGATGCATTATTGGTTAAAACCATCAGTTTATCGATTGCCTCGAATGTTTCGCTAGTGGCACAAACCATGCAACCGTCATCACATTCCTCAAATCCCGGAAACTGAATTCTGTGGTTTTGATTGATTTCCATGAGTTCTTGGCCAAGGAGGACTTGTTGAGTCAATTGTTGCATATAAATGCGGTAGGCTCCTGAGTTGTGGTTAAAACCGTGGTCCGAAAAAAGATTACGGAGGTCGGAGTCGCGCATTGCTTTTTTTATTAGATGAAGTGGATGTTACCTTTGATCAGTTTGGAAAACGTCATAAGAGCTGTTTGCATATGTATCTCATCGTCTAACGGATTTATCCAGAATTCGCATTGCTCTTTGGTGAGTCTAGTACACAATTCTGCGCGAACCATATGAAACCGCCATCCTATTCCATTTACCGTAGCGTGGTTAACCACTCTGACAGTGGTACCTCGGTCGATACATTTACCACCGCTCTGGAAGTCAGCTGCGAAGGCGGATGAAAGCTCAAACACGTCGAGTTGGAATACGTTGTCTCCATTGGTTGGGTTACAAGATTTAGCAAGCAGTTGAATATTGGATTTATCCAGTTTTAAAAGGGTCTTGTCTTCCGGTTTTACTGCAAAGGAGAACGTAGGTTGCTCGTGGGCCATTTCATCGGGAGACAGATCTCCACGCATGAATACTAAATGAAGAAAGTAAAGATTTTAAAGAATTTAGGCTCGACGGTTAAAACCTCGTAAAAGCGGATTCCGCTACAATTGGTGAATACTCACATTCGTCACTTGGTTCTGATTCGACCTCGTTAGCTTCTTCGTCGACACTGGGCTGCTCTTGGGTTACTTAATTTACTCGTTATTGATAGGCCAACTGACGGGTCATACCTTTTGGGGCAGTTACTGGAGACATGTTGGACATTTCTAATAGACGTTGGGGGTTAATCCCTGTGGAGTTGGCTTGAGCTTCTGAGGGCATAGACAGATCGAACGAGTCACCTGCTTTTTCATCTACCGATTTAAGACCTGATTCCGGCTCCGTTTCTGAAACTAATTCCGAAACCGAGTCAGAAGTTTGTTCTTGAATGCTCGGCTGAGCCAGCGGTGAAAACGAAACCGTTTTGGGACTTTCGTTCATACTGCTAAATCCCGATTCGATTGTATTGTTTGCATCAGTGGTTTTAACCGTGAGAAGCAATTTGTTGACAGCTTTATGATCATTCATATCGGTGACACTTTGATCTTAAATGATAAGAAGTTACTCATAGTGTGAAAGGTAGTATCGTAGTGGACAGAGAAGAGAAGGCTAATAACTGGTTAAAACCGATATTTAGAACGGGGCTTGACTTAGTATTAAATGGTCAGATAGAAGTTGCATTCCACAACTGTCGGGTTCGTGACACATGGTTTAACAAAGATTTTCACCGCTTCGATTTGTAACTCAACTGAATCGTAAGCTTTTTGAAACTTCTTCTCCAGAAATCTTGTATGATTTCGCATGTAGCTGAATTATCAGTTGAGTCGCCTTCGGGTTTAAGATGAGAAAGGTTAAAAACCACAAAATTCAACGTACCTTGGAACCGCGTCCAAAAACGGGACTGAATGAGGGCGTGTGTCGGTTCGACCTACCAACAGACCTATGGTTCGTTTACAATTGATCCCGCATATATGATTGGATCTTGAATTAGGGCTTAGAAGTTCTCGAATCAGTCTACTGGTGAAGGCCACTGTCGTCTGTTTCGGAAACTCGATTTGATAGTTAACTTCGGTACCACCATTTTGGCTTCCCGGGTACGAGTATTCGGCCCCTTCGATGTAGATTCTCAATCTGCCTATCGTGACCATTCTGAGTATGATTTTTACGGTTTTAACCGATATCTGAATCGTCTTTAATAAATTCAGTGAAACACTGGTGTTTGAACACAGGATAGTATTTCAGTACAAAGATTACATATGACCAAATGTGTAGGAAGATAAGCTAGTGGTTAAAACCTGATAATTGTTCGTTTGGGTCTTTTAGTTTCGAGCAAACTGGATCTCCTTGTCCCTAAAGTTATTACCATAAACGAATATTTTGAATGGGTTATTTTCTTCTAAATTGGCCCAGGGAGTCGGAGATAATCCTGGCGAGTGACTGTCCGGGTCATTGAGGACTGCTACGTCCTTAAGATTTTCGTCTACCAACCATCCGACAATTTTTGACTCGCTCGCTGTGAAGTTGATCAGCTTGATGTAGTTCATTACCATCGGCGACGTGATTGAACGTGTCTCAAAGCTGAAGATGATAAATGCATCCTTGATCGTAACATTACCAGATTTCAGATCCACTTTTCTGGCAGTAGGGTTAAAACCTTAAGTAAGAAAAAGAAAAAGCGCTGGACTTAGAGTAAAGAGGATAGATGGATTACCTGTGCTAATTGTGGTGATTCTCTTAGGTAGATTAACGGGCTTGTCGAACTTTTCCGCGTGTGGTACTGAGAGAAGAGGGTCCAGAAATGATCCGATAGTGTTTGATAGTTCCAGGAGACGGTTGTAACCTTCATCACTAATACGAATGGCGGTGTTGACAGCTTCAATGAGTAGGGCCTGCATGGTTTTAACCACTAGGTTGAAGGCTTCATCGTTTAACATTAGCATCCCTGGAGCGGCTACACTGGCTTGTTTGATTACTTTATTGACTTTGGCGAGAAATTCCGGGTTCAACTTGAAGGTGTCGTTCGACTGTTCTTTAAGGACTTTCAGGTTTGCCAGCATCTCAATGGTGTTAATTCCAGGATTTGAGGATAACCCAAACACTTTCAATATTCGCGGATCAAGATGTGTGATCTCCGGGTTGATGAACGGAAGTTCATTTTCGTTAGCCAAGGTCCTGATGTGCCACCAAGTGGAGTATCCGTGCTCAAAATCAATGACCGCCTTTCTGATGTCATTTCTTAAGGTGAAAAGGGCGGCGTCTTCCTCGTTTTCAAAACAGTTGTTAATGTCAAGGTTAAAACCTCTGAAAGTTTCTACAATTGAACCGTCTAAACTACGGTTGCTGATGGCGATTGAGTAGTTATTGATGGTTCCCCCAATGTTGATACCGTCAAATACTGTTTTCTGTTCCCTAAAATCTTTGTGAGCCCCAAACACTTAACCTGTTCGACATTACCTTAAGATCTTTGTGCCTAAATCGGTCATTTTTGGATAAATCCTTTCACACGAAGACGTGAGACTTTTGTTCTTGGTAGATTGAATCAGTGAAAATTCCCAGGCCGTGAGAGGACGTTGATTCCAACCTTCCTTTTTTGCATTGAGTTTGTCAGTCGGGCAGTCGAATCGGTCTTCTTCTTTCCTGGTATTGATCATGGTTTATTTTCTCTAAAATAGGCAAAGATAGTCGATTTTAAGAATTTGCAGAAGAAAAGGGTTGTTTCTCTTTTATGTGCTAAATTAAAATGAGGGGAAAAGTTAGAGACAAAAGTATTTTCTTACTTTGCGTCAGAGTTGATAGGTTTCGATACTTGATTATGATTGAGCGGTGGTTCGGTCCCTTTTGTCCATTATGTGTTTTCGGCGGATGGTTTTAACCGAAAGAAGTTTCCTCAAACCAGTTACACTTCAAAAATTTAGGTCTACATTTTCCAATGATTCAATTTCATAGCTTATAATCGAATCTATTTCATTAAGATCACGTTGGATTCTCATTTCTAATTCGTTGTTCGATAGTCTGGCCTGATTCGCTGCCAAGTTAATGAGTCTTTCGATAGAGTTGACTTCTTCAGGATAAATCCTCATGGTATTATTGCAACGAGAACAGTCCACCTCTGACCTATGCCAACAGGCCAGATTATAGTGAATACAGATTGCTTTTTCGAATTCTGGTGTGCCTAGATGCATTTTTATGAATTTGGGCAAAGGTTTTAACCATGCATTTGTTGTGAAAGGGAATGCTTCATAGACTCTCGGATTCATTCGTCTTTTATCGAAGTCAGACAGTTTGAATTCTGGGACGTATGCATCCGATAGTTGATTCATGAGATATTCTCCATAAGGATGACGCATGTCCATGAATTTACGGTTATCGCCGGTTAATAAGTGTCTGCGAATGGCATCGTCAAGATTTTGGATTGTTCGATTACACATTAAACGGTTCAACAACAGAAGAGCCAATTTTCCGTGCTGAATTCTGACCGGTGGCCAGTTGCTTAGCCGCAGTAGATCATTCTGACTCCAGCTATTCTCCCTATCCCATTTGACATCATATATGAGCCTGATACCACGTAGCACCATAGTTTGAAGTTTCCCATACTTATTTTTGTTCCAAATAGGCTGAATCCCAAGCCCATAGAGGTAAACGCCACAAGATTTACTGAATGCATACTGCAGTACTTGGCGGTTCGTTCCATAGCCAACCAAATCGGATAAATCCTTTAAGATATTGAACATTTTTCCTATCACATGTTTGAACTGTGGCAAGAATGTGAGTCTATTGTCCAGCCTGAGACCGAGAATGCAGGCCACTTCCTGGGTTTTAACCCTACCTATTGGTGTGTCGATAAAATCGATACTGGTCGCTTTTCTTCTGTCGTGACAAATGATCATTGCCTCAGTTTTAGATGGGTTGAGCTTAAAACCAACTGAGTCAACATAATCACTGGTTCTACCGAAGGCCTCATTCGTCAGTTCTTGTCTTTGACTGTCGTCAGCCGAATAGGTGTCCAGTACTGAGTCGTCCGCGAAGCCTTGCACTCCACAGCCGGATTTATCCGTAATATCCTCTGGGACTGTTGAGACGTGTTCAAATATTTTGTTAATGATTATGTTGAAAAAACTTGGAGACTCTCCTTGACCCTGGGGGACTCCATCGTCAGGTACCTCAATGAGCTCTGATTCAACTCCATCGGATATAACTCTGGCTGTCCTGGGACGTAGTAGACTGCTATAAAATTTGAAAGTTTTGTCCTTACATAATTTTCTAAGGATGTCTTTGAGTTGACCTTTTTTAACACAGAAAAATGCTGAGGATAAATCCAATAGAAAGAGGTTGGTTGTGACAGATTTATGACGTTGTAATAGTTTGTATCTAAGGAATGCGACCGCTAGTTCACAGCTGCGATGCTTTCTGAATCCAAACTGTCTGTCATCTAATAGACCGTGTTTTTCGGCGAAATACAGGAACCGCGCTGACGAGATTTTGCCAATTAATTGTTGGAAAATATGACCAACGGTTATGAAACGGCGGTTTTTGATGAGTTTAAAATCACCTTTTTTCAAAATGGGTTTTAACTTTTGCTCCATGAAATAGTCGGGGTAAGTGCCTGTCCTGAACCATTGGGTGACCATGTTAATTAGGATTTGTCTGTATTCGAGTGGGAGGTAAATGAAACTATCTCTACATAGAATCGATTTATAACCTTTGGTAGTGGGTTTTAACCCGTTGAAACATTGACCAATGCTTTTGACTCGCCCTAGCTCATTGGGATGAGCTCGTCCGTCCCAAGTGTTGTCAAAATCGAGAAGATCGAATTTGTCCCGTTCCGCTAAATCAGGGAAAAGCTCTAAGACATTTACTCTTTCAATTGAGTCCGCAATGTGCTGGGTTATGCCTAAATAGACTCTACGGAATTCGTTGGCCAGTTCTTGGCTTGTGAAAATTTCTTTGGCCATTGCTTGTCCTCTTAATTTGGGCCTAAGGGCCTTAGCTATTGCATAGAGATTATGCCCTGTGGTTAAAGCCTTACCCAGAACAGAACGACGCTCGTCCCTTCTTCTTACCTTATCTTTAACTTTGTTTAATCGTTTGTTCATCTTGGTTAAAACCGTAAATTTTTCATGCCTGTTTTCAAGCCTCGCCTTAGCTAAATCATCTTCTAGAGAACTCTGTATGGAACAGATTCTTCTATACGCCTGACTAACCATTCGCCGGTTGTTATAAATGGGAACTTTACGCGTTTTCTCAGGCTGAAGGGTGCTGAACATATTTTCGAAGAACTCTTTAGCTGTTTTACAGAAAAGATTGTCATTATCGTCGGTTAAAGAATCCATGTCAATGCTAGTTAATTTTTGATTGAATTTGGGCCAGAAGGCGTTACCCAGTTTGTTGACCACTTCTTTGTCTAACTTAGGACGGCTGGTAATAGTCGTTGTTCCTATTAATCCGCGAACATTGTGAACGGTTTTAACCTTGAATATTTTGTGCCCGTCATTTCCTGCAATGACTCTGCCGTTGAAAAGTTCGTGATCTGCGTAATTCAGGTCTTTTGTCCAGACATAGTCGGTCTTGGTTTCGATTACACCCGGTGTCCGAATGAATGTTGGTCCTGTCTCTACTCTCGTGAAACTACTCAAATATTCATTTATCTTCAGCATGATATCGGTCTCCGATTTTGTGGGATTGACTTTGTCGAGATCGGTGTTTAAGTCTCCATAAATGACTGTGGGAAGTTTCCGGCATTTTTCCTTCATTTTCCCAAATCTTTCCCAAAAGAGTAAATCGGATAAATCCTTATTGTAGACTGTTGATTCGTTATGAGGCCGATAGAAAGTACCTATAAGCAGATTACAGTTGTTGGTTTTATAACGGATGAGCAGGAACGGAACTTCATCGAAGACTACTTCGACACAGTCCATTTTGAGATGTCTAACTATCAAAATCGCATAGATTCGACCACTGGGTGTCGCTTGGTGGGTAAACGCCTTGAATCCAAGAGGGATAATTGAGCTATTTAACACTTCTTCTCTTTTACTAAAACATTCCACTACTCCAAAAATGCTTATTTGGTGAAAGAAAGATGTGAGTCGAGAAAGCTTGTTCTGTATCGGTTTATTCAAATTCGTAAATGCAAGTGATAGTTCAAAGTTATTACAGATGGGGGGAATGTAATCTATAGGTTTTAACCTGGTTGACACGCTCAATTGGCCCAGTACAATTTGTATCTCTCCAACCCTGGGCAGGAATGGGTCATAGTTATCAGTACCAACTTCAAATACTGGGGGCTCTTTTAAGAATTCGGTGAGTGTTAAATTATCGCCAACGAATTCCGCTAACGGATGGTTTCCATCTATTGGAATTCCACCAAGGTGTAGTTGGTCGTTACTGTAAGCTATTTCAAGCACGTCACGTAACTCTTCCTGAGGATCTGGCATATTGATGTTACTTACGGATAAATCCATTTCATTATTTTCGATTAGCCAACTGTGGGATTGATTATTGCCACGCCTATTCGGTTCAAACCATACGTTCCAGTCAATTTGATAATCATCTTCGAAGGACTCCTGGTTCAAATTGATGTTATTTTGGTCAATTTCACTTTGAAAACTCGGGCCAAGAACGTGTTGATCAGCCCCTAAAAATGGTGAATTTTGGTTATAAATTGGCGTGGAGGCGTCATTTGGTGCCCATGAGTCTGAGGTTTCCACTGGACTTATTGACTCTGAGGGATTAGAGATTCGATCACTACTATGATGTCGATAAGCTTCTATTGAGGACGTACCGGACCAGCTGAATTCTTGGTCGAAGTGATTTACCTTTGACAGGATGTGGACTGAGTCGGCGACTGACGGCTTGTGGCTGCTTTGACTTTGATTTTGAATCTGTTCGTGGTTAAAACCTTGGAACCCAGACACATTGAACGTGCTTTCTGTTTTATCATAGGTGGTGAGTTGGTTAAAACCATTAATAATGGTATCCTCAGGACTCTGAATATTCGCTGTGAAGTTATTGCTTGGGATAAGATTTCGGCCGGTGAATTCGGGTGCGAGATTTAGTAACTTACATTGTTTGATGTTATATTGGTTGTTATATGAATTGATAACAGTGGGTCTAATCGTTCTTGTGTTAGTGATATTACATTTCCTGAGGTGAGTTTCTGTGATGACTTTCTTAATGTCGTTTGCTGTTTTTGAACCGTCGGGAATGACAATTCTGGTTTTAACCTTAATGGATGGAAGCCACTCAGTGATCATTTTATAGAGTTTGTTGCTGATTGGCGGGAAAGACTCTAGTCCGAATCGGTCCTTTGACTTCTGAAGCAGCTTAGGAAGAAAAACCAAGTCATCCATGGCTTTGATAATCTTGTCAATGAATCCGATAAGTGTGTTGCACTCAACTTGGAGCCGGTTGTCGTATTTGTGATGGTTTAAACCCGTTCTGCTATTGTTTATTTCCGTGAAGATCCTCAGAAGGGCTCTGATGTGGGAAGGATGAGAGATTAACATGTATTGCCAACTTCTGAGCATAGATTGGTTGGAGATCATCACATATTCATTTCGTTCCGGATTAGCCAGCTCTCTTTTTGGATGATGGAAATCATTTTTTAGAATCCCGACAGTGAGTCCGTCTACGTTTGTGTAGCCATTCTGACCGTTGGTCTTTATTTTGGATAAATCCTTGAGTTGATTTTGCAGCGTGTTGAGCTCGTCTTCACCGAATCCCGTTAGTTTCTGTGGTTGTCTTTTTCCTTCGAGTATTTTGGCAATGCCAGTGTAAAGTCTATTTTTATTCTTTTGTTTGGAAGGACCTGCTTCGAATGACATTTCTTGGTTTGGTGTCGAGACTAGCGAGTTGGTGGATAAATCCATTATGTTGTCAGATGCACCCGACTGTATTTCTACTGATCGGTGGTCTTCGATTCTATTCAGACTGTTATCTGTCCCGTCAGACCGTTCTCGTGGAGTCGGTTTAAGAATCGACTTGTGAGCATTGGTCCTCGACTGACTCTGTGGCTTAATAATATCACTTTCCTGAGTAGCATAGAAATCTTCCTCTTTGTTCGCTTTATCATCTTCAAGGCTTTCTTCTCTTTCCATATCCGACATATCCCATGTTTTTTGTCTTTTAGACGCATTTAAATTGAACCGTTCCTTATCTTCCTTTTGGTTAAAACCTGATGTTGCCGCTTCATAAAATTTGCCTAGATTAATTTTAGAGTGGGGTTTTGATTTAATTGAGTTGTTAACGGTACCTGTTAAAATTTCATTGCCTGTGACAATTGAGGGGGCTTGACCTCTCTCCAGTTCCATTTTCATTCTGCGTTTAAGACGGTCAGCTTTTTTAATCAAGTCGTCCTTCGATGGGTTGAATCCATTGGTTATAACCGTTTTGAGCGAGTCATCATCAAAATCTACTTTATTTGCTACTGAAGCTATCTTTCCTTCCGTTAGAGCGAAACGACAGTCAGCTACAGCTCGATCATGTTTCTGTTGGTTGGCAACTACAGCGATCATGTGGGCCATAACTCTCGATCTCTTCTCGAATGCTTCCGCTAAGATATCATGCCTTGACTTCATTAGCATAAATAGTTTAGCTTCGTTCTCCGACATGTCCATTAGCGCTAAAGCGATTGTTGTTTTTTCTTCGAAGTTGGCAGAATATTTACTGGCTTTGTCGAGCAGCGATGCGGGGGATCTTTGATATTCAGTATGGATCATGTGATCAAGCAGAGCGGATTTATCCATTTTACCCCAGTTTTTGTTACCAAACATATACTGCCATTTAGCATGTGGGATGAACTGTCGTTCATGGTTACGCATGAATCTGTTATTCATGGCGATCTTTTCCAGCTCCTTTTTGTTGGTGAAGTTACCATAACTTGAAATTTCGCCGTTTTTGAACCGTTCTTTCTCTGCTGTTACTCTGTCGTTATGATTCTTGACTTCTTTGATGGCTTCCTTGTACTTGAAATTGGTTTTGAAGAATGCACACGGTTGGCCATTTTTGTTGGTTAAAACCATTCTGTTATCGGCGACTAATTTGTGCCATTGTTTGATTTGACCTGATCGTTCATTTGGGTTTAAGTCATTGTTCTCCTTTAGGAAAGGATTTAACGCATTGCACACATGGTTGGGGATGAAACTGTGAGGAATCTTGATTTCAACCAGATTTTCGAGTTCGGTTTTAACCGCCCAGTTATATCTCATTACTGAAAAATCTCCTCTCATCGTGCGCTTATCGAAGCTTCTACCCGATTCTGTGAATTTCGATATTGCCAGCAGTAACTTTTCTTTCCAGAGATCAGCCGGCCACCACATAACTGTTGTGTTGTTATGAGTGCCATCCGGAGAGTCAAACATTGAGTTAAACAGTGGGAGCCTGCAGAATTGTTTCAGGAAGTTCCCGTCACTAGCTGTCTCTGCGAGCAGTGAACCTAGGAGGAATGCGCATTTCTCGTTATTGAAGTGGACATACAGCGTTTTCATTTGTTTCACTTTTCCTGATTCCATTCTGGGGGCCATGGTCTCAATTAGTTCGTAATCTCTTCCCAAAGCGAATGAGTCTCTGTATGGACACGTAATGGAGAGTAGCGCTCTGACACTCAGCCCTTGTACATCCATGACGTGGATCATGTTGTATTCATCGCTGCGCTGGTTAAAACCGACTTCGTGATTGCTGGTGTAGGCATTGTTGGGTTTGTCTTTGAAGTCACATTGGTATTTTGATTGGTTAAAACCTTCTGGGTATTCCGTAATGCGTTTTCCTTTGTAGACTTTGTCGTGGTCGATTGTCATAAAGTCGGCAATGAAGTCTCCATCATCAGATTTCGTTTTCTGGGGACCAGGTTCCTTGATGCGCGAGTTCGCCTTTTTGGTGGTTGATAATTTTAACCTAAAGGTTTCATGTGGGAGTGGGGTATTGAATTGATTAAATTCGACATCAAAATTTAATGGACTTACTTGAACATATTTGACATTTCTGAAGGCTTTACGAATTCTTGCTAGTTCTCTAGTATTTAATCGCTGACTTTTCAGTATTAGGTTCTCGTTGGAGTGGACTACTGTTGGTTCCGGCGCGGTTAATTGACTACGCATTGACGTCATTTTACTAATCCAATTTTCTCCTACGGTTTGATTGCCAGATGTGAGTTGATTTTCTGCCCAATTTGAACGGTTAGCTTCTGAGTTCGAATTGGTTAAAACCTTTATTGGCCGGTATTTTCCCCTAACTTCGTAACTTAGTTATGCTTTTTAGACGGTTTTAACCTTCTTAAGTCTTTTTACGGTGGAGTTTGCTTGTTCCAGTGACTTAGAATGTCTTCTTCTCACCGAAGTGTTAGTCAGGACTGATCAATGTTTAATTTATAAGTGTTATTTACGGCTTTTACAGTTAAGTTAATGTTTTAATTTTTAATTTATGTTTTATTATATTTATTAATTTAGATTTTTAATTAATATTTTAATTTTATAATTTTAATATAATAGTAAAAGTTAATAAAAACTTTTGTATCCCCGCTGGGGGGATACTGATTTCAATTCAAAAATCGCAAACGTAACCGTAGTTACGTTGATACGATTCTATGAATGCGTTAATCCCTCAGTTTTGTTTTACCAGTCCAGGGACGTGTTAAAATGACTGGTCAGCTCGCCCTTTTTGTGGGATTCTCAATAATTGAGAAAAATAGAGGAAAACTCTTTTTTTTTAAAAAAAGATGTTGCCCCCTCCGCGCAAAAAAGAGAACTAAACGTATATTTTAGAACGTCAGCTAGATCCTTCAATCAAATTTTCATAACTTATAGGTTGAGTGAATTCCGTGGAGATAGTGAGTTTTAGAAAGTTCCCATGAAATCACTTTGAACCTCATTATGGGGTATTTCGAACTCTGAGAGTTAAATAGTGGT
>SCLD01158942.1:0-21192 GCA_004367895.1 Oikopleura longicauda
GTTCAGCGACCCCAAATTAATAAACCCTGAAAGTATCAGAGCCCTGCCGTCATGAAAAGTCATAAAAACTGTATGGATGTAAATTTACATCCAATGCCGGTGTGAGCAGTTGAACGTTCTGACGTTGTGAGGGTTAACAGTATAGATCATTTAGAATCTGCTATTTCAATTGAAATGTGCTATAAAGTGTCAACCAGCTATGCCTAATCAACGCAATATCGTTCTTTGTTGAGCCTTGTGTCTCCTTGTAATGCGGATGCAAGTGCAGCTCTTTAATACGCAGCTCAAGCTCGTCTTCAATTGACTTGTACTTTTTGTTCTCTTCCAGCATATGCTCATTGGCCTGGCATCGACGTCGCTTAAAAAAGGAGCTGACGCCGCGATTAAAGTAATCGCCCAGTTTAATAATTTTATAGTCGTAATTGCCGCCCGGAAAACAATGCGCCGCCGTCAACACCCACTCGTCATTGATCAGGGTACCGCCGCATTGGTGCGCCGTCGAAACCGACGAGCAGGCCGGCTCCTCCAAGATTGACGCAATCCACGGGTGAGAGCCCGGTGCCGCGTCCACCCCGCCAATGATGCGATGGCCAGCCGTCTTGAGACTGCGCAGGATATTCTCGCACTGGTTCAAATGATCAACCTCGGTCCCGGAGCGGACGCGTTTGCGCAGGTCAAGCGGCAGCGATTGGAGCTCGTCGTTGGTGAGTTCATATGAGCGGCCGCAATTGGGCATGTTGAGCTGCTCAAATTGCGCTGCCTTGTCGGCCACGCGTTTGTTGCTCTTTGAAATGCGCAAGACGCGAATAAAATCGCATGTTTTAGCCTTGTGGTTGAAAAGTTTAAAAAAAGTGAACAGCAAGGAGCTTACTTTAATAATGAAGACATTCTTCAGGTACTGCATGTCGAGCTTGAGGTTGCTAATGCCCGGTAGAAATTTATTGTTCATCTTCTTACCATTGATGCGCAAGTCAATTTGACACTGACCATTGAAACAGTTGTACGGGCGAATGGTGAACGAGTTGTCCTTATTCGTGGTGTACATCGCCACATTGTTCCCACTTTGGGCGAGTTGACGCCACGGCCCGGTCAGATTGTCCCAAATAGTGATTTGCTTGTTTCGCGTGTTATATTGCAACTTCAGCACCGCCAAAATTCGCGATCGGCCAGACGTCATCTTTTGACGCGCCACTACCGAGAACCAGCCCTCGCAGCGTGGCTTCAGCGTTGTCTTGAATCGAAGCACATCACCCATGCCAAAACCGGTCACGGCAACGGCCTTCTCGTCGTCAGCTCGTATTAGCGTGTAGAGCAAAAGTAAAAATCTCATTTTCAACTTTCGATCTTTTTTGTGATCGTGTGTCACAAAATGGACAGTGTGGCGACACTTGTTTTTTATAAATCAGAAAACAAACATGTGTGTGTACTGGCCAAACACTCGGGGGAGGGGAAGGGTAAGTCTCCTGCGTTTTTTTTTGTTTTGTTATGCCGAAATGGACAGTTGATTTTGATGGACTCATTGTTTGCATCGTCATTTTTATTATTACATGCGATGGTGGTCAAGACCATGACCACAATTACACTTGTGATGTTAACAATTTCACGATGTTGGTAAAATACAAACGCGCAGACTGCGCAAGATTAACGTTGAGCCAAGAGGACTCGTCACATATTCTCTTGTAGAATATGTGACGAGTCTTCTCGGCTCAACGTTAATCGTGAAGTTGCCTCAGGTCGGTCTCCCTTTAAAAGTCCCTTTAAAACAACGGCTGTGGTGTTGCACAAAATAAACTGATCGCAAAACTAAGTCAGCATTACAAAAAATCAAGAGATGTTAATAGCGCAACGAGAACGAAAAATCATTATGCTACTTGCACTGCTGGTAACCAGTCTTTTATTAATCAAGAATCACATCAAATTGGTTCCAAGTCAAACTGCGCTGTCGTCGAATTTTACCGTTCGCAACGAAATACTCAAACGGGGTTGTCGTTTTGGCGAGTTCAATCTCAATCAAATGCGAATGAATGCGACGGATAATGATTTATTTGACGCTCATCGGCTCCTCCACGATTTGTCAATGCCGATTGACGATGTCGTTGAACGGCTACTTGGGACAAAGCAACGAACAAAAAGAGGTATTATACGCTCAGTTCCAACTCGAGAAGTGATCTATTGCTCGGCGCCAAAATGTGGCACCACGAATTGGCAGCGAGGCATGCAAGTTTTGCTTCAAATCGAGCGTCAACAACAACTACCGCCTGATGAGCGCATAATTCCACGGCCGGAAGACTTCGCACCAGCGCAACTTTTCAAATACTCGAGCAAAAGACCAGATTCAGAACGGCCCGAAGTCTTCCCCGACTCGTGGAGCAAAATCTGGGCCGGTCGTGACCCGTTCGCACGTGTGTACTCGGCGTGGAGGGATAAATCACGCTCGTGGTACTTCAAAAATGGTTCAATTAACTATGAGGGCGCAGCCAAGGGTACAACTTGGTTGTGGAGTCAAGATTTCAAAACAATCGAAGAGCGTAATGTGTGGATTAAAAAACGTGTCAAATCACAGAATGCAGTGTTCAAGAAAATCACCAAAATAACGGACAAATATGAGCCAAATAAGAAGCCACATGATCGACGGTTCACATGGGATGCCTTTACTAGATATTTGGCCGATATACGCAATTATGCGGAAGATGATAACGATCATCACTGGCGGACCAGTACGTTTCACTGTAACGTGAGTTTTCAACATTAAGTTGAACGTTTTCTTTATCCATCTATCAAAGCCATGTACAGCCAAATACAACATCATCACCCACATGGAAAATGGCGCCAATGATTTACCCGAAGTGATCAAAATGTTAAATGTGACGGGCATTACTCACTTCGGAAATACGTACGATACACACGAAGAGTCAACCACTCAGTGGACGGCAATTTCAAAGCAGACCCTAACGGGCATTTATCGTCATTATTGGCTCGATTTTGTCCTTCTCGGGTACAGTGTCGATGATGCATTGCGGACTATCTCGTATGGAAAATGAATTTACTTCAAATAAGACAAATAATAAAAATAACACATTTATTGTCGAACATCGTATTTGGCAAAAGATCTCAATCTCGGGGTCGTTTTCTTCCATGAGTGTTCGAGTCATTACTGTTGTTTGTCATCTTCACTCAACGGGCAAGTATTTGTCGCCATTGGCAGGCTTCAGAAAGGGCTCGTTGAGGAACTCGGCAATGATGTCATTTGACTCGGTAATGGTCGGTTCTTGAGACATATTAAAAAATGCACGTGTTATTTTTACTGTCTTACCATCTCTTACAATCTGCGTCGTCTGAGACGTGACCTGGTTTGTCGGATCGGTGAGAAAATCAATGGTGAGCTGATCGAGCGAGAATTGTGGCTGTTGTGGCTGTGTCTGCGTCACCAAGGGAATCAGATCATTTGTCGTTCTCCTCGGCGGCGCATCCGGTTTGATCATGAGCAATGAGGCAACTGTTGGCGCCGTTTCGCGTAAAATGTCCATTTCGGTGCGCGTGCCATATTGACGTTGATAACGTTTCACGCTTGCCATGAAGGAGACCGGCAACGTTCGATTTGGCGGCGGCTTCGTCTCGCTCAAGAACGTGGTATGGCTGAGTTTAGGCTAAAAATAGAACGAAATTATAACAAAACTGTCTGTCTGATGCTTGCCGTACCTTCTTGTACACTGGCGAGGGGGGCATCAGCTGCTGTTGTTGCTGATCGTCAACAGTAGACATGAAAGAGCCATTGCGCGAGTGGTAGCCAACATCATCATCGCGTTGCTGTCGCAGTGACCATCGCTTCATATCATCGCATACAAATCGTGAATCCGTCTCCAACACTCGTTTAATCCCTTTTTGCCACTTGAACATTTCATGTATATCATCCGTCTCCAGGTCAGCCATGTTAGCAAACATCCATCTTAATTTATTCGAGTTCAACTGTACGCTCTCTCTCTCTGTTTCTTTCGCTAAGGTTCAACTCTGGTGAAATGGCGGCCAGTCTCTCTGTTTCTGCGCGTTCCCTACTCTACTCACACTGACTGATACGAAAAAAAGACAGACCAGTTAACCGACTGTCGTCTGTCTAAAACTTCGACGCGCCATGAGACAATAAATGTCGATAATATGAAATGTCCCTAACCTGATGATCTCGGCAAAGCTGAGTGGCACGTTGGGCGAGGATTCAAGTGCTTCCTCGATCAGGTGGCGGAAAGGGATTTTGCTTTGCAAGGAGATCGAGTACAAATTTGATACATGTCAATAGGATAAGACACTTATCGAGCTGGCTACTGACGAAAATAGTCCTCAATTTTTTGTCTACAATTAGTGTCTAATTTGTCTTGAAGGTCTTCAAAATTTCCTTCTTCTTAGTTTTGCTACTGAATCGACTCTGTTCCTGGAAATCTGTCCCGTGTCATTTTGTCGTGCTTGAAACTCATGCAAATCGATAACGGCGTCTTGCATGACAGTGCCCCGTCGTTTATGTTGCTGTGTTTGTTGCTTGGTTGACACCTTTGGAAAAGAGAACTGACGTGGTGTTTGGATACTGTGGATTGTATTCCGCCGTTCTATTTGTTTCATCATTATTTTTGAACAAAAAAGACAATGAAGAAACTTACTTTTTGGCGCGTTGTAGCTGAATGTTGCATCAAATTGCTTGCGCATGTTCTCTTGATCGGGTAGCTCACTGTTCAGGCACATGTTGAATAAATCATCTAGTTCGCTCATTTCTATTTTCAGTCGCGTTATGTTCGTGTTTCTGTCGGTAAAGGCAAGCAAACTGGTTGAACGTTGCGTCGAGATGCATTTCAGACGATGATTGTCTCATGTTGGCGGTGGTGGCGGTGGTTCATGTTCCATGAATTTCGTGACGCACATTACTGGTTTGGGGTCGTCGAAAACACGTTGTCTGATGACTGTCGTGTTTTTGATGATCGTCCACATTTTTTTGCCGCGTCCTAACTTTTCAGTGTAATCGCCAATGTAAAATAGACTGGCTACTTTGTTTTGGCCTCGAACTATACGATTTTGATGTGTGCTGCGTGGTGTAGATGCAATATTTTCGAAAAAACAACTGACTGCGCATAAAACCGACCACGATCGTTGCCTTGGGGTGTCTATGTGTGTGTGTGTGTGCGGGCCCTATGGTCACATGGGGCTGCTATATGTGTGTACCGGACAGTTTTGGCACTTGTCCAATCGTTGAGTATAAAATAGTTATGACTCGCGACTTCCACTTTGTTATGTTCTGTATCATTATTTATGTATGGACTGACTTGGCCCTGTTTCTTTTTTATCTTGAAAGGAGCATGTATAAATATCCGCATGATTACAGTATATTATTGTTTTCGAGCCTACCCACCACCACCACTGCCGCCGCCACCGCACAGTGAGTGAACGTCGAAATGAAGGAGGTACCACAACACACCAATACACACACACACACATACGCTCACTCACTGAGTAGTTATAGTAAATGAGCCTCAAGGCATGACAACGCCACCACACTTACACCTCCAGAAGAGAAATTCAGTATCAATAACGATTGGCTAAATTTAGTTTGGTGGTGGTGGATGAGTGTACATGTGCACATGGGCGCCTTAGTATTGTTTTGTAGTGGCAATAATCCGTCGGAAAAGCAGCGATTCGAATACTGTGAATGCATCAGAGTCTGCATGATGTCAATGAACTAAAATCGATTATTTTAATATTCACACAGCAAACGGGACTAAACACGCAACGAGGTGCAGATGAAGAAGAAGAAGGAGAAGAAGAAGAAGAGTGTAGGCACTACTAGACCAGACACGAGAAAGGCATCGTGTTGTTGAGACTTGTACGTTGTTACTTGAAATGGCCCACCCCCGTTTTGCCAACTCGTTCTCTCCCTCTCGTTCAGAGTGCGCTCGCTCTCACTCACTGTGCATTATGAAAGCATCTTCTTGGCCAGAGCCAACACCAAATGATTTGATGAAAAGGCCTCGCGTCAAGTTTGATGGTCTAAGCTTTAAATAGCAACAAAAGGAGCGAGTGGTAGAATGGAACGTGTTTATTGCTGACTCGTACGTCAATCTAAACGTGCGAAAGATCATGGGTACGGCGGGACGGTGCGCTCACTCAGTCAAGGTGGGTGGTCAAGTATGCTGACTCGTGTTGAGCTCGCTGAGAGAGCGCACACACACACACAGTCACACGAAGCCTTGGCCTCGCCATAAATTGCCCTGGTCAAGTTTGGGAGTTTGGCGCTCAAAGGGCGTTCACCCGCCATCACTTGATGATCGGTTGTGTTTCGCCCCCCTTTCAATGCCCTTATTTTTGCTTTTGCTGCACTATATCACCCACTTCTGGCATTCATACTATGGGCCATTGCGATTTTGCGTTCACCTCGGCTGGCTCTCGTCTTGGCGAGGCGGTGAGCGAGCGATGCACTAGACATTGATTTTTTGCTGTCGACTATATTGGCGTGTGTGTGTGTGCCAAAAAGATGCTTATTCTAGATGAAATATAGTACAAAGTCAAGTGAGTGTAGTAATAGAATTTTTGGCCGCTGCTGCTGAAGCTGAAGCTGCTGATGCTGCCGTCAAAAACACATACACACATAACTAAAACTATAAACCTTCGTTGAAGAAGATGATTCCGGCAGAAAACATTTTTCAGTCATGACTATTTTATGTCATTTTTATGGGTCAACGTTATGACTCGTGTGTGATAGACAGGCCGTGAGCATGATGTACTGTATTTATTCTTCAAAAATGAGATGAGATTGGTGGCTAACGCAGCTTGACCTTCAAATTCGTTATTTGCGACCCATTAAAGCAAATAAGTAATTGTCAACTTGCGCGGTGACCTTATCCAATGCCCAGTTCACATATTTGACTGATTTACGCGTATTATTGAGGTTGCATGAGAAGAAGCAAAACTACTGTAGTATTGGTATCGATTGGTTGTGTGTGTGGTTGTGGCGTGAGATGCGTTTGTAGTGTGATCATGTTGTTTGAATCGAGATGAATTGTGTTGCGAGAGAGAGAGTTGTCTTTTGCGTTTTGAGTTGGTAGTTGTCCATGGATGAGAGTAGCAATGTGCGCCTGCTCGTGACCATATCGTTTCTACTCTACTCTCGTTTCTCTCCTTTCTCCCCATCTCTCTCTCTTTCTCGAGTGTGCTACAACTTTAGTGTCAAGGCCAGATACTATACCCTCGCGCACACACATCTCTCTCACTATATTCAGCTTGGTGTAGTAGCTGAAGCGCCCCTATGTTTCAGCATTGCCCAGATAATAGGCCGTGGTGATCGTGTACTACAACTGATAGAGAGAAAACTACTGTTACTTGCGTCATGGGATGCTCGTCGACTGGAAACGTCGTCCGAGTTCTGACCAATGCTACTTGATGGACTGTAAATACCTACGTCAATTCAGCACACTGCTGAATTGTAATGACAGTTGTTCTGACGGTATGCAGTACAAGTCCAGCCTATCCATCTAAACTTGATTCGACAACAAACAGTAAAAGATATAGGATATACTAGCATGTAATTATACCATGTAAATCTATCAGTAATAATGTTTAAAATGAAATTTTATTTGATGTTATGATCAAACATAAGTTAAAACCGAGTGGCATTGATCAACGTAGTATGAAAAGTAAGAATCTGTTAAAAAAAACAAGTTGTTTTCGAGAGTCGCCTGGCCGTGTGTGGATGGAACGCGGAATGCTGAAGCTTGCCCCGCACTGGTCTACGTTTCACCCCCTCCTCATTTTTCTTTTTTCAGCAAAAGACTAGCCCCGCCTCTTCCATCTTTCTCCTTCGCTCTCTCTCTCTCTCTCTCATTCTCTCTCAGTTTTCTCTATCAGAGCCAAGGTAAAGTCATTCACTATTAGAGAAAATACGACGGCACTATTACAAACAGGGCCATGAAGGACTGACTCAAAAACATGATTTGCAGAATATTGAATCAGAATCAGAGATAAACACATGAAGAGAAAGAGAGAATACTACGAAGATTGAAGAGTGAAATAAATGCCAAGTTCAAGTTCATGTTTATTTGTTCAGATTGAAATGGACCGATAAGCCAGAAATTCCAGAAGGTATCTAACAACCAAACAAGCAACAACAACAAAAAAATCAAGCAGATTTCCATTTACCAAGCACTTTTTCAAAAAAAGCATAAAAACAAAAAGAGAAACTACGAAGACAGAAAAAAACAGGGCAGCACTACGAGCGATATACTGAGTGACTGGGGACGACACAGACTGTGTGTGTCAGAGTGTGAAAGAGAGAGAGAGAGAGATAGTAAGAAGACGAAGAAGAAGAGAAAATAGACAAAATCGGCGATCAGATGAATGGGGACCAACAGGAATGGTGTTATTAAATTTGAACTTGATCTTCTCTAAAACGTTTGATGAGTTTGTGATAACACCTTGACAACAGGGTCGCGCCGCACAGGTCCCGACAATGGCCCTGTTCGCCCAGTCCCATCCGTCCTTCCCGTACCAAGTGGTCAATCAATTCCGCCAAAACCAAGTGCTCGGCCAATTGGGCCAGCAGTTTGCATTGCGCGGTAAGTTTTGTCCCTTCTACTACTCTTGGCACCCCACTATCGAACTTGGCTCATGACCAGAATATAGAGAAAGAGAGAGAGAGAGAGAGAGAGCGCCCGTGGAATTGAGAGTCTGTACTAACACAGTGTTGAACTTGGCCCCCTGCCAGTATAGCCTGGCCTAGAGAGTCATTATACACTTCCAGCGCTGTATACATATAAAATGGGGGGCCAGATTTGTGTTTAGTCATATTAATCTGGCTCTATACAACCTTTCATACCCGCTTCATGTTATCAATTATGCACATTATTACCGTAACTACTCTCCTGAAAATCACACACACACCCACGCTGACCATTGAGGAGACGTTTAAAGCATTTTTAAAGTATAAAATCGTACGGCGAAATCCAGAGTCAAAAAAGAAAGCTGCTTGGCGCGCGCGCGCGTAAAGTGACGTCCTATTTTTAGCCATTCAGTTTAGCCTCATCTCCCGACACGATGTAGAAGTGAAAAAAAAATAGATAAAATAAAAAATTGTTTGCGTCAGCCTGAAACGGTGTGTTGCGTGTTGCGATCCGTCCGATCGGCCAACGTGATAATGATTTTCATCAAACTCGTCTTCTAACAAAAGAGAGTGTCTTGTCTGACGCCACTGTCTTGTTGGCTATTAGACAAGTATCAAGCGCATGAAATTGAGCTTGGTAATGGCATGCTGCCAAAATTGAGTGTCGTCAATTCTGGCATCAAGCCCAAATTCGATCTGCTTACATGCTCACACTCTTTTTTCTTTCTTTTTCGTGTTTCTTATTTAGCTTAAAAAATATCCATCTGCATTTGCCCGATTACGCAATATTATATATATCACGCGTTCGCGCGCTCGCAAGTTCACATAAAGGCCCAAATCAGGTGACCGCGGGAACGGAATAGTAGTCGCTCGAATGGATCATTTTTTTGTTTACGTAAACAAGTAGTAGTAGTATAATGAGAGTGAAAGAGAGCAAAGAAAGAGCGAATTGAAATGAAGTAATCGTAATTCTACAGATTTTTAGTGGTCCAAATTCAACATTAAAAAGTGGGGCTAAGCAGCCAATGCTGCTTTTTGCGATGCGATTTTGGTTTTTATAAATAAACAAAAATTATCGGTCCTGGCCTCTTCTTCTTCTTTCATTACGGAAAAAAACTCTTGACGCCCGGTTCGAACAAAAAAAAGTGACGCCAAATGTCAGTGAATAATCATTAATCGGTTTTTTGCCCATCCGTTCAGGCCAAACGCCAAATATTTCGAATATTTCGTCAATGAGCCACCAAATCGGGGGCAATCACACAATCAACATCCCATCGCCATCGCCATCACAAAGTACAGGTTAGTTTGTCCCCTTTTTTGTTCAAGTTCATTTTGCAGGCGCATTCACGCAGTACCGTGTTTCTTTTGTACACTCTTATCGCAGCATGAAAGATGCAGAAGTTCACATACTAATGTAAATTCCTCACTTGAACCCAACGTAGTCGATGGGTTGGTAGTGATTCAAGGTCATGTTTGGCACCAGTTCAGGGCAGGTTTAATTTGACGTCCATTATCGGCAAATGTAGGCTTTATCAAATGTCATGTCAATGTCTCAATCACACACACACTCTCTCGGCCAGGTTGATCTAACAAATCGACTAGACCGCGTTTTTGGAAAAACGGGAAGCAGGATGAAAATAAAATAGAAAGTCAACGAACATTCTAAACAGAACACGAACCAGTGGTCAAGCGTGAACGATGAACAAGTGTACGCTGAGATTTATCACCTCACCGATTATCCCGCCTCACTCAAACCCGTCAATTAGTACCGTTTTTTGAACTTTTGACTTTATCCAACTACATGCGATAAGTTTTTTTTAATAACGACAGTTTTGCAGTTTTTTCTGAGTAGTCTGAAGTAACCGAGTAGAAAATTCACGCAAAACGCTACAGACGATTTAAATCGATCACTATCAAAGGGCTCAGCAACAAAATCAATAACCCGCCGTGTTCCATGTTCTATTCTGAGCGCGATAGGGGGCCAGTACACACGCACACACCCATCCGTGTACAGTGTCATGGACTACTCAAAATCAATTAACAACATTGTCAATTGTGTGGCCCATATATTTTGCGGCACGCCGCGTTATTTAGGCCACTACCACTACTACTAACCATCCACGGCCCCTAAATTGGTGATACTTTTCGCACTCTATTTATCTCTACGATCTAAACTTGTCGTTTTCGGATGGACATAATTAGGCTGTTGTAGTTTGGGAACGTAAGGAGAAACTGGGCTAAACTTCGCCATTGAAGCGGCGAAATTGATTCTGAACACAGTTCCCGGCGTTGTCATCGTCATCGTCGTCGGGTGTTGACATTTTGCCAATATCTTGACCTAGTTCAGATCAATTCGTATTGTTTAAATGGCCCCTATTGTTTTGTTTTTCGGGGACAGTGAGCGAAAAAATGCAGATAGTACTCCACTTCTTCTTCTCCTCGTCCGTCAGAAACAAGTGGCTTATCCCCCTTCTTTATTGGGGTCTACTAGACTTGATCCACTAGACCGTTAAAAATTCGCCGTCTGACTGAGCACGTGATCATCCATTTGGCGCGCGAGAGTAAAACTTGGCGCTGATCCAACGACTATCCTAAACAACACAAGTCAGACTGCCAAGGGTGAAAAAGCGTCAAAACAAAAAGAGAGTCAGAATCAAATATTAATACCTAAAAAAAGAAGACAAGAAAAAAGAGAGAATAAGAACATCAGTCTGGAATAGTAGAAGAGAGTGTCACGATGAGTCTGGACCTGTCTCGTGTCAGGTTGCTGCCCGAGAATGGACATAATAGGAAAACTTGGTGGTTACTTTTTAGCCCTTATATCCAGGCTAGAATGAGTAGTAGTAGTGGAGTAGTCACAAAAAAGGGGTGGCTCAACTCGATTGATGTTTATAATAGGAGCCACCCGGAAGTCACTTGTTAATATATTTACTTTCCGTTTTCTCCAAGCCCATTTTCACCATAGTCAGAGGGCGAGAGATAAAGAGTGAGTCTGGGAAACGAGGATGTTATTATACATATAAAGTAACCAACATTGAACAGCACGCCGACCATGGCGATGATGCGTTCGTTTCCTAATCTTATGCCATCACCATATCACCATTTGTATCATCAATATCGTGGCCTGTCCACATTACCGCCATTGGGCCCGTATGCGGCCCAAGCCGCCCATGCCCATTTGGCGCAGCAACACTTGCAACAGTATCAAAGCGGTCACTCGCCAAATCACTCAAACACGACGGGCTCATCGCCAACGCATTCGGATGTCGAAATAAAAGCCGAATCAGACGGGGCGACATCATCGGATCAACAGTGCTCGCCAACGGGCTCCCCGCCGACTAGTAACGGTCTGCGAAGTTTTTTTTTGTTTTATCGATCATCCGAGAGAGTGTTGACTCATCTTTTTTCGCGGTTAATCGTCCAATCGACGATATGTTAAATTTAGTAGTTGTCAAATCAATAAAATCAGCATATAAGCAGTATATCAGGGCAGGAGACTGACAGAAAATATGACATGTAATTCCAATGGAACATATGTAACCAATCTTGTAATTATCTTTCTTAATAACAAGGTTTTTATGTTCTATAAGAAATACGAAGTCCTCTCACAAATTGTCAAGCTAATATCCAATCTTCAGAAGTATCACGCCGTGGCTGCAATGACGAGGTGCCCGAGCGTAAATGTCTCATTTGTGGCGATCGGGCGACTGGCCTGCACTATGGCATTATCTCGTGTGAAGGTGCGTCTCCATTTTTCGTTAATTACACTTTTTAATGAGAATCATCTAGGCTGCAAGGGCTTCTTCAAACGATCAATTTGCAATCGCCGCGTCTATCGCTGCAGCCGTGACAAACAGTGCATGATGAGTCGAAAACAGCGGAACCGCTGCCAGTACTGCCGCCTGCGAAAGTGTCTCGAACAGGGCATGAATCGAAAAGGTAAACTTGACCAACTGAGAATAAGGGGACATGTAAAGGCAAAAGTTGTTTGTCAATGTCAATATATTTAGTTTATAAGTACCAATAGAATTATGCCTTCTTCATTGAATAACTCACTGATTCAGCAATCCGCGAGGATGGCATGCCAGGCGGGCGGAACAAGTCAATTGGACCAGTCACACTCAACGAGGGCGAGATCGAGCGCGTGTTGAACGGAGTCGAGTTTGAGCATGAGCGACGTAAGTAGTGATTATTTATTTTCGAATATTACTAGAATCAGAAATAGAATTCGAACGGGACATATAGATGAAAGTTGTTCGAAATGATGTTTGTCTACAAGTTTTGTGTCTCTGTCCCATTATAGAACTATTTCTCCTTCTAGCCATATTCATCATCCACATTCAGAAATTCGAAATGCGCACAATAACTATTCAGAGCTTGAAATTATGCCATCGCCTTCACCCCAGGCGATGCCTAGCCTGTCGACACCCTCGCCACAAGTCTCAATTGGGCACACGCAACACCCGAACCCAGCGCAGATGTTGTCGATTTTGAATTCGAACTTGAACAATCCGAATCACTCGCACTTGAGTAATAGTAACTCAGGTTAGCCCCCATTTGTCAAGTGCAGATTTGTTAAACTATTTTTTTAATATCGCAGCCAACAATACCAGTGGCTTATTGCAGCAACCTCACAATCCATTTCACCTCAATCAAGGTAATACATCATATGAGTATTTAAAATGATAAATAATTGTTTCAAACAAGGCGTCCGTCTGCCCCAGCTCCCCCGCACCCTGCCACAAGCCACCCCACAAGCACTACCGAATGTGACGCGCGACGACGACGATATTGCCACCATAATCAAGCTTGAAGACAAAACACCACCCACGCCGCTAGTTGATGCCAATGACAAATTCGCCAAGTATCAGACGATCACAAATCAGGTACGTTAACTGTTTCATTTTATCAAGTACAGTAACATGTAGGCAACAGTAAGATGTTCAAGGACATTGTGTTCTTAATTTGAACTTGACCCTACCAGAATCATTAAGTTCGGAATACCTTGATACTTACCCATAACAGGCTTTTGTGTGCTCTGCAAATTGAGTCAAAATTGAGTTAATTAACAAACTGTGTCATAGATATTACTCCAACTCCTTGGCCAGACTGCCGATGAGCTGTTGACGCGACAAATTCGATGGGTGAAGCACTTGCCCTTTTTCGAGGAATTAACCGTCAAGGACTACACGACGCTCATCTCGAACACATGGTTAGTTTAGTGTTACCATTTTTTCTCGTCAATTTAACCCTCATCCAGGGCCGAGTCAATGCTGTTAGCCGCACTGACAACGCACCGTGATATTATACTCGACAAACTGGCCGATATTACCGATCGTTATAAGCCGACAGACGAAGAGAAAGTCAGGTAAGCCAAGTCAGTTACTGTGTTCCGTGTTGTCTAAGCAATACAATTCAGACTCGGGTCAAGTCCAAACGAAACGGAGCTTATTCATCGAATCAATCAAATGTTCAACAAGTTCGCCCTGTTGGAGATTACGCACGAGGAATACTGCATCATGAAACTAATCAATTTTCTGAACCATGGTAAGTTCAATTGTTCGATTGTTTAACTTGATACGCGTAACTTATCAAAATGTTCAGACATCCAAGGCCTCAACGAATCGGTGAAGGTGGAAGCGTTCAACAAAAAGTTCTGGTTCCTCTGTCAACACTGGCTAGCGGCGCGACAGGGCCCGCAGCAGCGTTTCCGCGATTTGATCACCTCCATTCCCGAGATTCGATTCGTCGCGTCGTCACTGAAGAAAGTGCCCGCCGAGAAAGTGGCACTCTTATTCAAGGTGAGATTTGACCAGATATAGTGAACTTTCGAATTGTTCACCTTCGAAATTCAAGAGCAATTCTATTTCTAATTTCAAAATCTAACTTTGTCATCTTCCTAGACGGTCCTGGAAAACTGTCGCCTATCACACGCACACCGCCGCCAGCAGGAGGCAGCTCAAATGGTGGCACAAGCGGCTTCAATTGCGCAGCAACAACAGCAGCAGCATCAACAGCAGCAGCAGCAACAAGCGGCGCAGCAGCATCAACAGACGTTGCACCAGCAAACGGTACATCAGCAACATTTGCTGAATATAAACCGTTAACCACATCTACCCCCGCATCACCTAAACTTTTACAGACACACGGATACACAAATTAACTTTTTTTTGAAAACAAATCGGTGCTGAATGATGTATTTCAAACTCCCAATCGAAAAATCCGCGTTATATATTTATTAACCCTAACTCCAACTCTTTTCGCTATTCGCAGACACACACACACGTAGTACCAAAAAACAGAACCACTGATAGGGGTCGTTTTCTTCTTACAAATGAGCTTTTTTGACGTGATTTATTTAATATCGAAGCAAATAAAACAAATTTTCGAATTTGTGCCTCTCTTAATTCACTTATGCGAGCGACACACTTACAAAACAACATTACTTTTATACACACACACACACGGCTTTTCATGAGCTTGCATAACTGGCTATTTAGTAACTTGGTAGCTTGATATTCCGAACTCCTGACTCGTGACACGAACAAAAAACACCCACCATAGCACTCACTTACAGACATAAATATAAACACATCAAAATCGCTGACCTAGAATGACCTCAGAAATCACTACAATGGGTTTTGCCAACGGACAATCACGTTTTTTGATGACGGAAAATACGACACACTTTTTTTTAAATATTTTAATCAGACGCAAAAAACGCTCTCATACACACGTGTGCAGTGTGATGATGAGTATGTCGCCTAAAAATGGTGCGCGAGTTAAATTTTTTTTTATTTTTCGTCTGACTTCAGCCTGCTTCATACTAGTTCCACACTATTAAACTACTACTGACTGATGAAAGCTTTTCAGTAGAGTCTCCCCCGACAATGCCCCCTTTTAATAACGGACTTATTTTTAATATTTACAAGTTCACCCAGTTATTCAGCTTATTTACTGATTTTTTCGTGTCTTTTGTTGTATTGTAATTAGTGAATTTTAGAAAAAGAAAGATGAAACTCTTTTTTTGGGCTCATACACACACAGACTCTGTCATGCCAAGTGCTAAACTATATAGCTTCACAGAAAATCGTTTGTAATTTTGAAGTAAAAAAAAGAATATAGCTATATTGACCTCACCGACACACCGACCTGAGCTTTACCGTTAATATTATTCGTTATTACTACCGTTTATTTTCTTTTTTTCGACCCCGCCGACGAAAATATGTACATTTGATGATATCTCCTACTTTTTTGTACGCTATAAAATTGGCACCGTTACTTTCGATAGCCATCAAAAATTAAAGCGTATGCAATTTCTTTACTTCTGCAATTGTCACCCAACTTTTTTATTGCGCTACTTTTTTCCGTGTCTTTTTTCAATACTTTACTATCTCTTCGCCCCTCCAAAAAAAAAACCATAAATGCATCAGTCAAGCACCTACGCAACGTTTTGAAGATGTCGACCCATTTCACACACGTGACCACACGTGACCCTCTATCTCCTCCCTTTCTCTCTCGACTTTCTCTCTCCTACTATATTATAATTTTATATTTACTGTTTCGTAAAATGGTGCTCAAATATCATCTCGACTTCAAAACAGTAATCTCAATTTCGTTTGACTCAACAAAACACACACACATCAGATTTGAAAAATTATTAAACACCGAGCTCCGCGACCAAGACCTTCTTTTTTTGCTAAAAACGTAAAATCTTTAAAACAAATATTTCCATAGTAGCCTCATCTATTAAAATATATATATATATTCAACCATCAAAAATCAATGAACCAGAAACAAAGTCTATTTAAAAAAACCAAAAGAAACTGGCCTAAAAACAAATCGAAAAATATTTGCTCACTCATATATATATTTCTGGCCTCTATCCCATTTTCATTCAACACCAACACCATTTATCACCAATTCAAAAAGTGATTGAATGCTTGAAAATGCTGCTTGCTGATTGGCATAGGCGAATGTTCTTAAAGTTTGGGCGTAAGTCCAATTTAAATGTCGATAAAAAAAGTTGATTTGTTTTCAAACGACTTTTGTCTTGACGCTCCATTCGTGAATTATTACCGACTCTAAGGATATTCGAGAAAAATGCATTGGTGTGGTCATGCCCATGCTCTATCTCTCCAAATTGCCAATTAGCCACTCATCATTTTTTTCTCCGTAATTTTTTTTTGGTATTGAATTGGTGGTGGTGTTTCGAATTTACTCTATAAAAAAACAAAACCGATCGACAAAACAAAAATCTAATCACTAAACGAGCTTCTCTTATTCAATTAAAAAAAACAACACACCTTCGGTCTTCGAGACTCATATATATTTTTATCTGTGAGAAAAACAAATGAGAATAAAGCACTGTAAAAATAATTGTTGCATTTCGTTTTTTTTTTATTACACAATATCATCGCTGTTTGCGTCCGTGTCCTTCTCCTTTTTGCGTTTTTTCGCCGCCTCCTGCTCGGCCTTTTTCTTCTTGGCCTTTTCACGCTCGACATGTTGAATCAGAATCCAACAGCCGACGACAATGACGACAAAGAGACCAAACCCGGTCAACGTACCGTATAACATTTGATCGAGTGATTCTTCTGGAATGAGTGGCTTTGCTTCGGGTAGGGGGCGAATGATAGTATCCTTACATCAAATTTTAATTGAATCGATTACGACTAGATTAGCATGTACTTCTCGTTGTTTCGTAAAGACAAACGTCTTCCCATTGCAACACTCAAACCATGACAAGTCGAAATCATCATTATCGGGGAAACGGGCCGGCTCATCCACATCCTCGGCGTGACAGGTAAACGAGGTAAACTCATTCTCACGTAGCACCAGGGGCAGCTCAAGTCGCGAACAATTGGTACACTCGACGACGTCGACAGTTGCATTCGACGTCTTCCACTTTAGCTTTGAGCCGGCCTTCCCAGCGCAGGTGGCGATTGTATGATTGAATTTTCTGACACATAGTAGGTCTATTTGGTTTTCTATTTGTTCCTCACCTGATTATGGTAGTGCGGTACTGGGGTGCATAGTCCCCAGGGGCCACCACCTCCTCCGAAATGTAACTAGCCACTTGCCGTTGACAGTGGTCGACACTATTGATTTTGATTTTCACTTGCCTGGATACTACTACTCGTACTCATTTATTGTACCTCAATGTTGCGTTGGCATCATTGCCGTAACAGTGACCATTTGTATTCCATTCGGTGCTGATGTATAGTTCGGCATGAACTGTTAAAACATAAAAGAAGCACAGTCTTATCATTATTCTTCGTTTTTAGCTCTCTTGTGATCGTAATTACGAAAGGAGTGATCTCGCGTTTCTTTTTATTAGTGCATGAGTAATCTGTACTTGAGCCGATATTAAGTCTGAATACAACACTTAAATAATAAGCGTCGCTTCGACAGTAGGGAGGTATCGTTTCGATAATTGACCGTCTTTATAAATCGCACAGGAAATCTGAAATTTTTCAGTAGGCTCCAATTACCGCCCCTAATTTCGACTCAAACTCACCCTGAAGTCCATTTTGTCTACTGATTTGGTAATAAGTGTTGTATTGAAGCATGGTGAAATTGTGGCGACACGAGTTCGCATTCTTGTCCATAATTTCCATCGTGCATTCGTGCTAAGGCAAATACAAGTTATCGAAAAAAATCTCAAACAAGTTCCACTAATTTGTCAAATCTCACCTCAAATGGATAGGTGCCCTTGACAACGCCTATATCGGGCGAGCAGCTCAACGAGACAATCTCGGGCAGGCAATTAGAACGGCGATACTCGGCAAGTAAATTGGCATTTGACGCCTCAAACTCGGCAAACAGATACGACTCGATCGTGTGGCCGAGCATTGCTCGCCATTGTTCGCTCCATTTGGCCGGGCAACTGGGCAGGGCGCTGACAATGGTGAGGAGGAGTAGATAAAGTTTCATTTTCTCTTTTACTCAATTCAATTGAAAAGTGTGAATGTGTGTTTTATCATGCATATGTAGCTAGTTAGGTGTTTATTCACTCCCTCAGCTAGCTCGCCCCAAAGGTCGCCCAGCCACATCGATACTAATTAGTTGGTATGTGACCTTCTCCTTTGAATAATTCAGCCAGTGCAAATTTTTAGTTTCAAAGTATTATTTATATTTAAGCACAGAAATATAACTTTTTAATTTCAAACTTTTAATATTTGTTTGTTTACTATGTTTAAGATGAATTTCTACACCGTAAAAAGCACTGCAATAACTCAGCACTGACGTGTTTGTATATTTATTGTGAGTTTAATTAAGTTTTGATTAAGTTAATTTTCACTCAGACAAAGGACTGACGGTATTCGTCACTGTACTGATCACCATATGTCGCATTTGAGCCAGTGTCTCGGGAATGTGTCTGTTGAAGGTCTCCACGAGGGTGGTCACACTCACAATGATGGCAAGCAGCGACAACGCGCCAAAAATAAGATAGGGCAGCCAGGCTCGGGTGAGAATCAATACATATGGACCAAGAAGAATTCCACCTTGATCACCTAGTAGAGCAGCGCTTGCTCCAATTGACCGGACACTGGTTGGAAATAGTTCACTTGCATAGACAAAGATAAGGCCGTAAACGGCAGAAATGAAAAATTTACACGCGAAACTGACCCATCGACCAATATTGACAAGAATAGGTGTATCATAGTAAAAAAGTAAACCACAGGCAATGCTAGAGAGTATGATTGAGCAAAATGTGAGCCATATAATTCGACGTCTGGGCCAGAAACTCATCATAAATGTCATGACTGTAAACCCGAGCATATCGACGACGCCATTGATTGCATTGTTAACATAAATCGATCCGGGTAAAGTTGCGGCTTGGAAAGCGAGCCCATAGTAAATGGTCGATGCTGCCATACAAAGCAGAATGACTGAGAAAAATGTACGTAGAAATAGTGTTGATGTCAGTATTATTCTCCATGATTCCTTTGGCGATTCCTCCTCATTTGACCTATTTCGACTTTGACTAATCGATGACAAAAAACCAGTTGGCAAGTCTGGCGAAAACAGCCGTAGAACATCTTCTGACTGTTTCAAGCGTCCAACACTCCATAAGTATTGCGGGGATTCGGGTAGGATACAGCATATTGGAACGTAGAGTCCAGTTATTCCCGCCAGACATCCTACCAGGTGATTCCACTTAGGCAGACACCAAGCGAGTAAGGACACGAAAACATACCCAGCTGAGAACAAAATTGAACAAACCATAGTCAAGTGGCGTTTTGACGGGCCCAGTATCTCACACACATAAACCATCCCTGCTAGGTAAAGCGCTTGTGATAGGGCATAAATAAGACAATCGCAAACGGCATAGCTCCACCAGTTCGGCATTGATGACATCGACAGGGCAAGCAATGTTTGAAAAACACTGCCTATCAGCATTGTCAGCCGACGACCGTATGCATCAGAGCAAATACTACCAAGAAAAGAACCAAGTAAACCACCAACTCCTTTGATTGAAATCATAAACGGTGCCACCCATGCTAAGTCACAGACCAGTGAAAATGACGATACGAGTGTTGACATTTGACCGTCGTTAATTGAATTCGTCCCGTTGAATTCAAAGATAAATTCTGTGCACTTGATTCCAACCGACTCCTCCACTTGTGTTTGATCATTTTCATTTGATAGGACTTTCGTGGTACAGTCTGGGTGGCGGTCAGTGGTTGAACAGTTTTGTGTTTGGCACAATAATTCAGCATCACACTGGAAAGTAGGCGTATAGTGAGTAAAAATAGGCAGTAAAAGCCACATGCCACATGTAAACGTCTGGAAAGAGGCAAGCAGGACAAGGCTAGCTTGGTGGCGTGAAAAGTGCGCTACATGCGACCAAATAGCGTCAAATCCATTCTCTGTCATCTTCTAATTTTCTATCATAGAAGAGTGTTGAAGCCGTTTTACTATCTACAGTAAGAAGAAGTCTAGAATCAAACTTCACTTTAGGCTATATTGTTCAACCACGAAAGTACCGCTAACAACACCCCTTCCTGGCATTTACTCATAAATGCTACTACCTGTACCAGTCTAACCCAAATATGTAATTAATCCATACAAGGGGTTGGAAACAAGTTATGCTTATTCAAGTTACGAAAACGTAACTTGTTTCCTTGAAATTTTATGATTTTATGATTTTTGTATGACTCATCATTCTTCTGGAAAACTTATTTTGGAAAACAAGTTACGCTTTAAAACCTTTTTTTTATTAAAGCCTCTCTAAAAATTGTGAGTGTATTTTGGTACTAAAAAAACCTTTCCGCTGAGTCAGCGGCCCTGAAAGCGCCTGAGTGACATATCTTTCTTATTTTTCAGTTGACAAGATGTGCTTGTAAAACTAATGCATGACTCATGAGAGTAAAACCAATCTGTTAGATAGTGTGCAATAATTTTTTTTTAACTTGTCGGTATCAGTGATACCGTATCACTTTCAGAAAAATGATATTTTTTAGCCTTTTACTGAGTCTTGGCGCAATATGTCCCGACTACGAAGTGGGCACCAGTGATGAGTTGTATTTGAGTTTGATTTTTTCAGTTGTAAAACG
>SCLD01159054.1:0-21188 GCA_004367895.1 Oikopleura longicauda
AGCTTTGAGGCTAAAACATCAGACCAAACGGCTAGATCGAAGTCTGAAATCTGAAGCTCTTTTTTCTTGATTACTTTATTCAGAATACAGTGTAAAAGTGTGTCAGAATATTAATATAATGTTAATACAACATTGATGAAAGGACCTATAAAATATGAATTTAGATGTATAAAAAAATATTGAAAGGTCTTGACATGTTCGAATACATGACAAATACACATCTGACCTGTTGATTATAAAATTCCTTCGCGAGTATTTCTATTTAGACACTGATGTATCATTCTTGCTACATACGATGTCGATTTCTGTAGTTATTCATTGGAAAAGAAATCGAAACTGAATGTATTTTTGGTATTTTAAGCCGCTTTGGAAAGGCATTCAGGTTCATTTTATACTTTTCCCTTCCTACCATTTCCGGAAATCGTCAATTCAATCGAGACGTTTGATCGATGGATTACGTATTGTCACAAATCCGGAATTAACTGAATGAAAATCAAGCTCTGAAAGCGGATTTTGGTTTCTAAATCTACTTTTAAATCAAGGCTAAGGTGTTTCCGACAAGCTTGGTTTGGTGGCTTTACCTCATAAGCGCCCCGATTTTATGATGAAGTAATCTAATCAAAATCATTTTGAAATGTTGCAATACAAAGAATAAAAAGAATTCGATAGTATATTAATAACTATTATGATTATGGTTCAACCTCATAATGATGATGTAGCAAGGGTCGAATGCAACGATTTTCATAATTTATGGACGATATAATTGGTCTCTAATACCTGCAATATGTTCGAAAGAGACGAATGCATATTCATGAGACGAATTTGGTGTGTTAATGTAAAGCCAAAAGTTAGTTTCAGAGATTTAGTCGGACAAAGTGCCTCGTATGAGGTAATCACATTTTGTGTTTCACAACAGGTAACTTAACTGTACAGAACATACAGGAAAATACAGATCTGTTTAGAATATGAATGTCGGCTTGTTGCGAGCAATTTGCATTTCCATTCTTTCTTTATCTTTGTGATAGTATTGATATCACATGCACTTTATCTCTTTTGTCAATTATTATTTTTTTCCTTGTCTTATTAATTCTTCAAGTTCAGGATGGCACTAAATTAAATACTATCATGTGAAATTATACAATCAATATTTAAGTTCAAAAATAAATTTCAATATAAATTTATATCCTCTCGTCGAATGTATTATATTTATTGTGTTGGCTAGGGTAAATCACGCTAAAAATCTTTTTTTGTAAGCGTGAGTTCTACACTTTGCCAATCGAGAAATATAACGATATAGAAAAGAACTTCATTTGAAAACCTCTTTCTCTTACTTGCTCGGGATGGCAGTGGCATAAGAAAATATATTTTTAATATTTGATAAAGATGAATACCCTTCAAAGGAGAGAATAGAGAAAATAACATTATATATTTATACTATATTTCAAGTGATATCAACAGATGGACTAGTAATATCGAATAGAAAATTTGAACTTGAAATCTACGTATCTTATCATATGATTCATATTTTAGTCATGGAATTACGTTTTCGTTGTCTTACCATCAAATTCTGTATGCGCCGTATATCAATCGTTGAAACTACGGTCCGGTTGCTAAATTAGCATTATGTCACATAATTTATGTGGTAAGGGTATCGTGGTAAGAGTATCATGGTCATTTTTAGTTTACTTACAAAAAAGCGCAACTGTGAAAGAAATTCTTGATTCTAGGAATAGGAAATTATATCAGATACTTCCCCAGGCCCAATTATGTCAATAATTTATCCTAAATTATTATTTGGAAATTATACTCTACTTTTTTACTTAATATGAATTTTAGATCCGGACTGACCTGATCGTCAAAAGCTATGAATACTTGTTTATGATTTCAATCGCAGAATAGAGCATTGATGGCCAGAGATAGGCGGGAACCAATGTCGGGTACCAGCCCGTTCCCTGCTTCCCGAAATTTTTCACGGTTCCCGCCCGATTTTCGATTTTCGGGAAGCTAGGTTCCTGATTCCCATCGGGTTCCTGGGAGCCTTACCGGCTTTTTGGTTCCCGTTCCCGCCTATCTCTGCTGATGGCTTCATTTGTGATATCTTTGGGGATAAAAATTCGCCCAACGTGGGGCTCGAACCCACGACCGTTGGATTAAGAGTTCAACGCTCTACCGACTGACCTAGCCGGGCGCGGGCGTTATTGCTAAAATACAATGTCATTAACTCGACATCACAGTAGGGTTAATCGAATGTAAACGGAGGCTCATTCTCTGATTTACTCCTACCCAAAAGATTCCAAAGCTTGAAACGCTACCTAGACAATAAATTAACAAAAATGCAAGTATCGACTCATTCCATGAAAAAACATTTGTCAGAAGTGGGATTCGAACCCACGCCTCCAATTGGAGACCAGAACACTCGTAAACACTGTTACAGTGCAAGAATTCTTGAGTCTGGCGCCTTAGACCGCTCGGCCATCCTGACATGTACTCCTTTAGTGCACTTTTCCTCAATCAAACTTCACAAGATGTCACCAAATTGACGATCAAAACTCAACGTGGCAACGATTAAAATATAAGTTGAAATCTCCAACTAAAATATCATTGTCGTCTATTTATTTTCCCGAGTAAACATCTCATTAACTCCGATAAAAATGAATTTTTAATTTTTTTTTAATCCCTCCCCCTTTTTTCCAAAATAAGTTCAATATTAAGTTTGACTGTACAATTTGTTCATACGCTGCCTTCCTGTAAATTTTTGATGCCTTTTTATCATACCACCAGTTTTTTCACCGGTGGCATGAAGGGTTCCAAAAAGAAAATAACGTCGTGTGAAAATTTCACGGACGAGATTTATTTTCAAAATTGATCGATTATTTATCCAAACGAACGGAGCCATTTAAAAAGGCGAATCTGACTGGATTAATTGAGAGGCGAAATATTCAATATGAAGGAAAGTTTGATTTTTTTTATTAACTTATTGAGATTTACGAGATTTTTTTGACTCTTGAAATTTGATCCGCTTTATGAATTTTAAACTTTGAAAAAGTTAGCCGTCTCAGTGGTTGCTGCTCTTTGTGGAGTCAAAGCGGATGGTCCGACACTTGTGACTCGTCCAGCATCGTGGAATGCGCAGACGTTTAATAGAAATGTTGACGACTGTAGCGAATGTGTAGCAAATACACATCCATTGGCGACAGGCTCTGTGGAAGATTGCGTGCAACAATACTGGTTTGATGGAGAACTTTTTCAATATACAGACGGATATGTTTGTGTTCCATATGGTTGCAATCGCGCTGGTACAAATTCTCCTTTTGAGGCTTATACCACTAACGGTGTGGTTAATACTCCCGATGCATATTGTCAAACATCGCCAAATGCACGATGTGTTCCTGAACTCGTAAAACCAAATCCACTCGATTCAACTTTTCAAATATTTTTTGCTTACTGTTTATGTGACGAGGGATATGATTGGAATGATACTGGTGGAGTTCCTATTAATTTTGAATGTGCAAGTGACTTTCAATTGGAGTGCGAAATTCCCGAGCTGAATAAATGCGATCGAAGATCTGATTGCATTGAACTCACAAATGAGAATGAACAGGGACATAGGTGTGACTGTAAAGATGGATTTTATGCTGGCGCTGATCTAAGGAAGGTTTAAAATAGTTGTTCTTGCCTTCTCATAATTTGACTCTCATACGAATGCGAATTAAATGCGTATTTCAAAACGTCAAATCGTAAACCCTTTTAAGTCAATGGTCAATTGATAGTGGCACTGGAGCTGGTTACCTTAATCCAGAAAATAAGCTTTGTGATGAGGATCTTGTATACTGTTGCAGTGATTTTGACGAATGTAACGCCACTCCGGATATATGTTCGACTAATGATGGTCTCGACAACACCCATTGCGTCGATAGTCGGATATCGAAGGAGGAACATGGTATAAATACTCATGTCAGTGTAATGACGGATGGGAGCCAATTAATGATTCATTTGATGCTTTTGGTGATCGCAATGGTGGAGACATCGGATGCCAAAACATAGATGAATGTACTCTTGGTACTGACACCTGTGACGAAGAGTGTACTGATAATGATGGAAGCTTTGAATGTAGTTGTACAACTAATGGTTATGAAATCAAAGAAGATGGTCAGACTTGTGGTGATGAAGACGAGTGTTTAAGAGCTATCAATCCGTGTCCAGAACATTCAGACTGCGACAATACAGATGGTAGCTATAGTTGCACATGTGATGAAGGTCGTGAAATGATTGATGGTGTTTGTGAAGATATAAATCAATGTGGAACTGCTGTTGATGATTGTGATTCTGTAGCCAACCAGAGATGTGCCAATATCATTGGTGGTTTACCAGGCTACGAATGTCTCTGTGTCGATGGATATTATCGCGAAACTGATCAAAGCTGCACCGATTTCGACGAGTGTTTTGCTCAACCTGATATCTGTGGAGATGATCCGAATATTGGATGCGAAAATAAAGATGCTGTTTTGGATAGCATGCCATATCAATGCACGTGTGGTGTCGGCTGGGAACAAAACCCAGCTGGGGATGCTTGTATTGATGTCGATGAATGTCTATTCCATGTTTCTGATAATTACAATAATAATGTTCCCACCAACGGCCCTTGTAACAGCTTTGATAATACAGTTTGTACTGATAATGATGGTTCCTATGTATGTTCATGCGATCCAGGTTACGAAATGAACAATAATGACATTTGTGTCTCAAAGACAGAGTGTGATGATAATCCATGTGGTGATAATGCCGCTTGTTCTGAGTTGGAAAATGGTTATATGTGTACCTGTTTCAGTGGTTTCACTGTAAATGGAATCTCCACCGGTGAAGATAATTTTGAATGTATTGGCGATGTTTGTAACAGCGACAGTCCTTCTTGTCAAGATTACGGTGAATGTGCTGAAGATATCCATACATGTGCTGACGGAACATCAATTGGAACATGTATTGAAACTGATGGTTCTTTCGATTGTGAATGTCTGGGCGAAGGTGTCAAAACTGTTAAAGTTGATGGTCCAAACGGTCCAATCTGTAATGACATCGATGAATGTGACATCGAGTGTTCGACTACAAGTAGATCTTTCCTTACTTTAGGTTGCAACGGATGTAGAGACACCGTTTGCGTTAACCTTGGCACTGATAATAACTACGCCGGAACAGCAAATGACTTGAAAACAGATGGTTATCAATGTGCATGCGCATCCGGTGCCCAAGTTCAAGTTAATTTAACTGATATCAGTGCTGGTCCTTATTGCATTGATTTCGATGAATGTGATCAAAATACTCACAACTGTGGACACAACAGTATTTGTGATAATATTGAAAAACAATCTCCCGATGATGCTGGATTTACATGTCAATGTGCACCAGGATTCATGGATGAAGAGACACCCTGTGAAGCAGGTGACATATCATGCTTCCATAATTGTGTCAACATTAACGAGTGTGGTGATGAGAACACCGCTGCAACTCACGCCTGTAGTACAAATACAGAATGTAGAGATATTGAAAATCCACTTCCCACTGATGTTCCTCTCGGGTATGCATGTGACTGTAACGTTGGTTATGAAGCTCTTAACGTCAACGAAGACAACGAATACGTCTGTTCCAATATTGATGAGTGTACTACCACAGACTCTGAAAAAATTCACAATTGTGATTCACGCAATGATGGTGCTACGGTAACTTCAGAATGTCAAGACTCTGAAGGTGACTACACATGTAAATGTCTCGATGGCTTTATCAATGCTAATAGAGATGGATACGATAGCATCACAGAAAGTGGACATACTTGTGAAAATGAGGACGAATGTCAGGATGGCACCTTCAATGCATGCATTAATGGTCCACTTGCCACATACACTTCCGATTCCCCCGTATCTTGCTCTGATAATGATTTCATAACCTCCAATGAAAGATTCACTTGTACTTGTGATACCGGATATGAATTCGCTGAACCATTAGACGGTCAAACACTTAACCGCTGTAGCGATATCGACGAATGTGACAGTACAAATATTTGCGATATTGCAAATGGTGGTCAGTGTCATAATACGGACGGTTCATATCATTGTTCATGTCTTCCCGGCTATGAAAATGTTGATCTATCACATCTTGGAACAGCTTTTGATGGAACTGATTGTCAAAATGTTAATGAATGTAATGGTGTTAATGAATGTGATACTAATGCTCACTGTACTGATAATGATGGCAGTTATTCATGTGAATGTCTTGGTGGATGGACAGGTGATGGTCGATCATGCATGGACTATGAAGAATGCAAAAACATGATGGAAAGGGGTGTGTCACACACCGGTACTGAATGGATCGATGGTAATACATATGGTGGTGCTCGTGGGCTCACTTTAATGTCCAATTATACTTTTAATGACTGTGACCAGAACGCCTATTGTCAAGGGGATGAAAATGGTTTATATACATGTCACTGTCTCCCTGGTTTGACCGGTGATGGATTTACATGTCGTGATCTTGATGAGTGTGGTTTGACTAATGACGATCCTGTCACTGCTGTTTGCGATGAAAATGCTTCTTGTATTAATACCTTTGGTACATATGAATGCCATTGTAACGATGGCTATTCTGGAAATGGTAAAGTATGTGCTAATGTTATTGAATGTAATTCTGATGATGTCACAGTTAATGAATGTCATGGAGTCGCTGGTTCGAGATGTATTGATGAAATTGGAAGTTATTACTGTGAATGTCGCCAAGGAACAACTGGATATGGTTCAATCTCTGATCCTTGTATCGATATCAATGAATGTACAGCAACCGAAGCCGATGATATGCACAGATGTGGAGCAAATGCCGCCTGTCAAAACTTCATCTCAACTGAATCAGATATGCCTTACACTTGTACTCCATTTGAATCTGGTTATGGCGACTGTGCATATTCCGATTGTGATCCAAATGCATGCGATGGAGAACCAGACGTCTTGGCTTGTCAAATCCTTCAAAGATTCACATGTACTACAGAATGTCATGATTTGGATGAATGTGCACTAAACACCAATCAGTGTGATAGTACTGTCGGCTTATGCAATGATATTGATGGTGATTACGAATGTTCTTGTCCGGATGGATACGTTGAAGTCTATGTTTACTCCGAAGATCCAAATGTTGGTGATAAAAATATCGAACGACTTGTTTCTCACACATGTAGAAATTACAATGAATGTGGCGATGAAACTGACGAAGCAACTCATACATGTGGGGATAACACTGTCTGTAATGACGTTGCTGGTACATTTAACTGTGAATGTGTTGCAGGATACCATAATATCGCTATTGGTGAAAACGCAATGAACTACTGCAGTGATATTGATGAATGTTTGGCCGATTTTGCAACAAATCCTCATAACTGTCATGTTGATGCCGACTGTACCAACGCTGATGGCACATTTGAATGTGATTGTAAAACAGGATTCACTGGCGATGGACTATCTTGCACTGATAACGATGAATGTCTTAACCCAGCTGACAACGATTGTCAAGACGAAGCAATGGGGAACCCTTGGGAAATAAGAGCCAGATGTATAAATACACATGGATCATACAGTTGCGCCTGTAACAGTCCACAGTGGGTTGCTGACAATGAAGATCACACTAACTGCATTGATTTCGACGAGTGTATTCATGATGAGAACGGTAATTTATTTTCAAATATCGCGCAGTCAAGATGTGGAATATACCCTGGATCATACTGTACAAATACTGATGGTTCCTTTTTATGTGAATGTAATACTGGATTTGAGTCTCAAACACATGATGGTTACGATTGTTACAACATAGATGAATGTGCCACTAATCAGAACCATTGTGATGCTACTGTTCTTGGTGACGGCGTTGTTGCTGGTATATGTACTGATCATGAATATACACTCGACGAGTATGAAAACTTTGGAATCGACAGTGAATACGGAGCCTATAGATGTGACTGTGCTTCAGGTCTTGAACCTGCAAATGAAGTTGGTTTTTCTTGGAAGGTTGTCGATATGACTTGCAAAGATTATGACGAATGTGCCGAAAATGATCACAATTGCGGTGATAATACCCAATGTGAAAACAGAGATTACTACGTCACTGGAATTAAATTTATTTGTAATATTGATGTGGGATATGGTCCAGCAGAAGACTGTGCATTTGGTGAAGATAATCTCTGGCACTGTCCAGATCTTGATGAATGTACTGATGACGCTCTTAACGTCTGTGATAACGTCAATGGGGACTGTGAAAATAATACTGGATCTTACACATGTTCGTGTAACCCTGGCTGGGATACCACTATTGGTAATGATCAGCTAAGCGATCAGACAGCCGATATTGTATGTGAAGACCAAGATGAATGTATAGGAGAGGGTTCTGGTCATAACTGTGCTGCTGATGGAAACATCGGATGTGTCAACTCCGATGGAACTTTCGATTGTGTTTGTGTTGACGGTGCCGTCGAAATTTATGCTGATGGGGTCACTCCAATTTCACCATCATTGAGATCATGTAGAGATTACAATGAATGTGGCGATGATAATGATAGTGCTACTCACAACTGTGATGCTGTCAGTACAAGTTGTACCAATGTCATACGCTATGAACTCGCAGATCCTTCAATGAATGGCTACACATGTGATTGCTTAGAAGGTTTCTACAAAGATGATGGTGACACATATGGATGTACTGACCACGATGAATGTATTGGCGATAACGGTGGTAACTCATGTGATGGTAATGCATCATGCAGTAATAATGATGGTTCATACACCTGTGAATGTAATCATGGTTACATCGATACAGATTCTGGTCTCCAAACTGGATTCGAATGTGAACTAATTGTTGATTGCAGTGTTGACAATGGCGGTTGCTCTGATGGTTGCGAAGTTCCAATTGGTTGTACATGTGATGAAGTTTGCTGGACTATCGACAATCCATTGGTTGATAAAAAATGCCGACCAAAGGATGAAAAAGCTACAGTCACATGTGGTGCAACTCAGATGGATATCGAACTGAGCAGCTGCCTAACAGGAGAAGGGTACAAAATTGTTTCTAACAATGATCATTGTGTCGCTAGCCAGAGTGATGACGTGGAATCTTTCTTCGAATTATCCGTGGGCTTGGAAGCTGATAATGATTGTGGAACCACAATATCAGTATCAAATGGTGATATTGTTTTCACACAAATTGTCAAAGCTGAAAAATATTCAGAAAATGAAACAATCAAAATTGGTCTTCCAATGACTTTTGAATTTCAATGTGCTTTTGCTTCCGAAGTAACTGGTAAGTCACAAAAATTAAAAATTAATTTCAAGGAACATTTCTAGGTATTGCCGCTTCCAATACCCCAAGTGTCACTGCAAACGCAGATACAAATGTTGGTAATGCAGGCCGTGGATTATTCGATTTCAATATTAATCTCTACACAGATGAAACAATGACCACGGAAATGATTCTAAATCCATCAATTGCTGTCGGACAAAGACTCAACTTTGGTGTTGAAGCAGGTAAATAAACAAAATTGTTTTCATAATTTCTGATTCATAATTTATTATAATATAATATTTAGTTGGATTCCCATCTGGACTTGTCTTTGCTGTTCCCAATTGTAAAGTAAATCATGTTGCCGATGATTATGATGTTGATTATTACATCGTACGAGACCAATGTCCCGATTCAATAACGACAACAAATTATTTAACCTCTAGATATTCTTCATCTGAAGTCGGAATCGGTTACACTACATTTAAATTCGATCAAACACCATCAGTTCATCAAGATGAACTCTCTTGCACTGTTATTGTTTGTGATGCCTCTGATCCAGATTCAGTCTGTGTCCGAGAACCAGACTGTAGCTCAGGAAGAAAACGAAGATCTATTGAAGATTCTCAAGGATCCTTTATCATCAAGAAGACTTTCAAAATTGAATAAAAAACATCTTTGAAAAGACCGAGGCCTGAAAATACCGAGGCTCATGACGTCTCCTGTTATTTAGTTTCATGTGTTTAATACTGAATGACGGCTGTACAAGCTTGAATATCCGAGGTCTGTAATTTTATGACTCATGACGATTTCCTGTTGAATACAAATGACAAACATTGCCTTAGACGGCGATGAATTTTTATAGATGCTTGTTTTTATTTACTTATGTTTTCACTTGTTCAAATCATTATGTACCGCAACGATACCGTGGAAAAAAACAGTTTGTGAGCGAAATTAAGTTTTCAAAAATTCCAAGTGCGAGTGAGCTCAATTTAACCTCGAAAAAATCATGGATCGGGGTCATCATTACAGAGGCATTATTGCAAATAAATTATAGTCATAATTTTCAATTGGAAAAGCTAGAAACTCATTAATATCTTTATTTACATATTTAAATCCCAAGTTATTCATCCAAAAAGCCCACACTAATGCAATCCAAAGATCACTTTCAGAAGAGAATCTTCTAAGATGTACGAATTTTATTGTAACTACTGGCGCTATCTAGCAGAGTGGGCAGGAGATTCATTGATAAAGCAACAAATGACGGTACTGGGAGTTCCGCTACTCATTCAACTGACTCTCGGAGCATTTTTCACTTTGGCTGACCTCGGGAAACTGCTTAAAATACTTTGAAATTTGTAAATTGTAAAAAATAATGAGTCAGCTAAAAAAAGTTATATTAAATGGATGGAAAAGATAAAAATTCAATCCAAAAAAACAATTCCGGTCGACCAGAAGAAAATTATTTATGCAATTAAAATTGCAATTAGAAATTTGTTTGGTCTGTCCCTTATGTGCGATCCATTCATCATGAAAATCACCGAATTAAGGTAAATTTGGAAATAGCATTTTGGCGACTATTTTGAGCTAAAAGTGATAATTTTGGGCATTTTTGTCACCAATATCCGTCATCTCTCAACATTTTTCTTTCGAACCAAGATCCCAAAATGTCGTCAACATAACGATTCTGTAGCTAACATAGTAAATTCATTGTAGCCGTATTGTCATTTGAGTCACATTGAAATGTCATTACAGAAGGATTTTTAGGGGAAATATATACGATGAAAACGTCCCTTCGTCAATGCACTTTGTGATATTTATTGCAACCATGATTCTCATTGAAGATTTATGGTTTTACTCAACTCACCGACTTTTACATACAAAAATGTTCTATGAAAGAATTCACAAATTTCATCATCAGGTGAGAATACGAATAAAATTGACCTTAAAATAATTATAATAGTGGCCCCAACCAACAGCAATATCAGTATTTTACATGCATCCAATCGAATTCATTATGGCAATTGTAATAAACATTTATATTGGTTATTGGGTGACTGGTTGTCACACAGCAATATTCCATGCATATCTTCTTGTAGAATCATTTAAAGGATTAATGAATCACAGGTTAGTAATATTAACTAAAGGTAGACCCAGGGATTCCCAGACCAAAGATGGATGGTTTTGTACGGATGAGAACGGGCTCATTTAAAGTTTATTTCAGCGGTTACAAGTTCATTGATATTCCCTGTCTAATTGGAAATGAATTTCATGATACTCACCACAAGCTGACAAACTGCAATTATGGAAGCTATGGATATTTCGATGCAATTTTCGGTAGTCACGTGTTAAATTAAAATAAATATTCAAAATAATTTCAAGAATTTGTATTCTTAACTTATGATTTATACTGTGTACCACTCCGTGTGATTCACTCGTCCTTTTTCTTTCTGAAATAAAGGCATAATGAAAGCATAATACCGGGAAGACGGCATATATACCGGGAAAACGGCGTAAACACGTTCACGAAAAGTTCTTTGCCCAGTGAAAGTTTGAAACGATATGTTTCAAAATAGGCAACTACTGTATTGTCCTAGGGAAACTGCAACTCAATATCTAGAGATGATGATATTTTAACGTCTCGATTGATCAAAATCATTTGTCGTGATCGATCAAGAATCAAATATTTCAGAATTCCATTCAAAAAAATTCTTTGTTATTCAATATTCCGGGGCGACATACACTTTTAGAAGTCGAATCTCAATCAAAGAGCTTTACCGCGTAGAACATTCATGTACCTTACATACAGCCTCAACTGCGCGATGCTGCGGTTGAACCAGTTAAACAGGAGAATTCGCAGGCATCCGATAAGCTCCCTGTCTTGATTTATTTTTGATGTGGTCTAGTCACAGAATATCCTTCTGAATAAAGAAATTTTCATGCTTGAGAGGTTTTTAGTTTTTGAGAAAATGTTTTGATTGGGCTCCCACCGTGGCGTTATCTTTCTGCGTGTTTTCAGCTCAAAAGTGCAGCTGCCATATCTGGAAACACTACGCATATGTAATAGCCGATCGAGTCTACCTTTGACATTTATTTAATTATTTTTCTACTTGAAAAATCACAAAATATTTCATTTTTTAAATCGATCGTTTTAGAACGAGTTCGCAATGATAAATGAAAATCATACTAAATCACTTTTTGTTATTAGAAGAATTTGTTGTTAAAGCAATACATTTTGCATGTAGATTTGACCTCTAAAGGGTCACCACTTAAAAGACTTTTAATATGAGATATATTAAACATATTTGACTATTCTAATGTGAAAATTCATTTGACTATTGGTCGCCAGTGGCCACCATCACCACTTTATATTCAGAAGTTACGTTTAATGATTGACACTCTTAAATCAGTAGAGCTAAAATGAGTCATTTTTACACCGTACGTGATATAAATTCAAGTTACGTTTGAAAATGGCTACTCAAGAGCAGTTGCTCAAAATGAGTAAAAAGGAGATTAGGATTCGTCTAAGAATTATTCCGCCACAATGACCTTTATTTATTCTGTACTTTACTCTGTAACATACTGTTTTCTTTAATAAACACCCCACCTACAAAAAGGCCATGCAAAATAGTTTAAAAACCCTACATTTAAAGAAATTGGGTAACTCATAGAATATGTCTCTTCCTCCCAGATAATGCCAAGTTCTAGATAATGCCTTGTACCTAGACTGGCGACATCTGTTCGTTCTGGATTTCAAAGTATCAACGAAAGTTTGTTAAGGGCAAGCGAGAAAAGTGAAAGGAGAACCGTTCTCTGAGAACGAAACAAGAACTGGCGTGTTTTAATGGATTTGTACTAGAGATTTGTACTTTTAAAATCTTTATAAGATGGCAACACGAATATCAAAGCTAGAGCGCTGAACCAAACCACAAACACATGATTTTGAAGCCCAATCTGTTGCTATCTCTGCTCGCCCACGTGACCAGTGGCAAGGGGTGACCAGACTAATTATTAAGTTATAATTTCCCGTCAATAAAAATCACGACTTTCAACAGGCCTTTTACTATTATTAAAACAGTACAATTTCAACAGTAAAAACGTATACTTTTGTTTTCCAGGACCGTTTATATCACCAGAGAATCGCCTGCGTGACAGCAAGCAATAAACTAGAAGCAAAAATAGACTAGAGTAAGTGAATTCTAATGTGCCGTGAATATAAATGAAAAATGGTGACTTTCAAACATACTTAATACTAACGTTGAAGTACTATGATTTTTCGATTTTGAAGGATGAAAATTTGAAAAAAAATTTCAAGGATGAGCGATCAAGCTGTCAATCAAACCCACTTACGTCAAGTATTCAAGATTTCAAAAATTCATAACTAGAGTGTACTGGTGTAAAGTTATCATTTTGATTTCTAATCGCGTATTTTCGTTTAGATAGGTGACGCCCTTATCAACTCCTTTGTTGGTTTCGCCTGAAAAAATACCCCGGTGAATATCATCCAGTGAACACCATAAAATGAGTCAGATTCAAATTAATTGAGAATAGCCGGTTTTGATGGATGAGAGGCACTTGGATAAATCAGATGTTAATGAAAAAATCTCAGTTTAGGTGCGAAATTGTGGCCCTCCAGTTTAGAAGAGGATTAAGAAAATATTCGAACGACTCTTGAAGTTGAGAGTTCGACTAAAAATGATGCTCAAGATTTTCAAGATATCCAAGACCAAACGCGTTTGATATGGTTTAATAAAAAACAAGAACTCACGTGACCAAATTTGTAAGGGATATCTATTTCAATCAGTTTGTTTTTACTTTTGCAACAAATCTGTAATTTATACAACGACTTGAGATCCATATAAAACTAATGAACCATATAATTTGGTCAATCTTAAACATGATTAACCATTGTTAAAGCTTTCACTGGACACCAAAGAGTTAAGTTAGCGCAACGAAATAATACCTTCTTTCGCACCGTAATTTTTAATTTTTTTCGAGTACAGGCAGTTATTGTTTCAGCGACGAAAATGAGATTTTGTGATCGCTAGTCTAAAACTAGCTGTATACTTAGTTACATGTTACTCATATAGACTTTTTAATTCTGGAAACGTTCTGGGCGTTTGGTGGATGTCTTAAAACCATGTCTTCAAAGGTTTTTGCCAGTGTACTGCCCTAGTGATCCGTGTTTGTGATTGTGATATAAAGTAGTTTATCATATAAAAAGTAGCGGACATATCAAAACTGTCCCTTTGCGTTTAATAAAATTAAACTAAATTCCTGATAAAATGATTTATTTCAATTACATTCGTAATAATATAAGGCTAAAAAATGTATATCTTAAAGATCTAATCATGTTAACCTAATCTCAACATTTGTATTTAATCACGCGCGTCGGTTTCGTACTATTCAAAATCTGTATTTTACAACGCATTTTAACTGTAGAACGCCCAAAGTTCCATGATCCATGGGAAGCTAATTGTCATCAGATAAAAAAAATTTAAAATGCTCATTTCCTTAGTTTTAGATCCTCGAAAATTTTTCAAATATTTCACTCGAGATAAGGATCTTTGAAACTTGCCAGGAGACCATCAAATCAGTGTACAATTTATATGAGCTGAGTATGAGATTGGTTTGTCATTTCCAATCCAGCAAAGAGGCTTTCGACTAGTTAATCAATGTTGAACAAATTTAGTTCGAATTAATCGGAATAAAATTGAATATTTCCTTGTATTTTAAAATGTAATCCGCTCTCCAAGCGTGGTAAAACTGTCGCCCACCCGTCCCTGCTTATCTACTTCTCTAGAAAGAAGCACTTGCTCAATCCCAAAATTCAATTTGCTATGATTACCTGTTGACTGTTGACTTTTCGGATTATCTAAAAATTTGAATTGTATAACGTTATCAAAATTTTATAAACGTTTAATCGCAAGCCATCAAAAATACATCTTCCGTCTTTACATCAAATTCAACTTCAAATTGTTTATTTCAGGCAAAAACATACTTTCAACTTAACTCCCCAGTGACAGAGATTTTTCCTTTTTCATACTTCGCTTTTACTTTCATTCACTTCTCCCAAGTGATAAAAGTTATTAAAATATGAATAATTAAATTGTGTCTGGACTTTAATGATGACAGATTTCCCTTATTTTCCCCTTTCGAGCGTCATAGTTATTCACTGGGCGTGCCTTATTTGTACGATTTTAGCGAAATAACGATTTTGTTCGATGATCATTCAAAAAGTTTTCATTCAAGTTAGACGATCAAATTGGTTTTCATTTGACATAACTTTTCTATCTTATGATTCATATCATATGTTTAAGTAGTCCATGACCTCTGGGACAGAAATATTTTGTAAGGGAGAGAAGGCGTCGGTGGTGCAGAATTTATACAATTGCAATAATTTATAGTACAAAGTTTCAGTTTCATTTATTTTGCCCCTATGTCTCAGAGGGTACTCCCTAAATGGGAAATATTAGGAATTCATCATATTTCGTATGAATTTTAAAATTTGTCACTTGGTAATTTCGAACTGAAATGATTGTGAAAACGGATTCTGAAATTTGACTTTTCAAGACATCTGTTTTTTTCAATTATGTACCGGCTCAGCTGTTTAATATTCGACATGGAATTCGACCCCTAAGCTAGTTATTCGGCTTTAATATAAAATCCCAAGTCTCTTGAGTCGTTTCGATTTCATTCTAGATTATATAATGGGATCAATCAATGTTCAAGCAGAAGTTGGATGCGTGTAAATTTGGATTTTTTTAAGTTTTAAATTTTTGAAATTTTTGGACATCTTTATCGAAAGAGAAGAGCTTAAGGACTGTTTAATATTCACGTTTCATGTCTAACACTGACAAAAAACCTCCCCACCACTTTCAAATTTGAGCCCTTCAACACGCATTACCGCGCAGACAAACCCAATTATTCAACAAACAATAAACTCGATTCAGTATCCGAAACTTAAAATTAATATTTACAACGATCCAATATTTCAAGATCTTGAATGAGAGCCAGAAATTAGCAGATCAGGAAATCTAATTTAGAAACGTTTTGCGTCAGACATGGCCGCCTCAAGGTCAAGACTTGAAGACCTTTATAGGTACTCTCGGTCGGTGTTATTTCTTTGATGATCCGTAATGTGTAACTTTGTGTAATTTGGCAACTATTTTGTTCAGCAACGATTCCTGGCAACTAAAAATTCCTCAAATATTTCCCTCGTGGGTTCCATTTTTGACCCAATGGTGTTAATTATGCTCTAGTTGTAGTCACGGGCCAAATATTAACGAGCTTGTTTTCCATTTGAAAATCTAATCTCCGTCAAATTCGTATTTACACCAACCCAAATTACCCCAGCTAGACCTGATTTGGCGAAATTTTCGTCATAAAAGAGGTAAAACGAGAGTAGGTTCGAGTCAATTATGCCGAAAATTAGCCAGAAAATTGAGTCTAAGAGCAATTTCAAGCTTTAAAAAATTTTCCACGCCAGAATATATGACTTTTGAGAGTCAAAATGTCATTTTATATGTTCCAAGGATGTTTTTATCAGATGTGGATACCGCCAACATATGTTCGGTATCACGTGTTTATGTGCACAAACCTATGTATAAATGTATGTGGAGTCGATTGTGGGAACCAGAAAACGAAATCGATTTTCTCGTGGTGCTATATTTTTGTTTTATAAAGCGCCACGTAGAAACCGTTACGTTCCTCCCAAAACTGGTTAATCCATTTTTTAATGGTTAAATATCTCTTTTTTCTAGATATAATGAATATATACACACTAGTCTGTATATACACGAGAAATCTAAAATTTGAAAACTAATCAATAAATTATTTTTACAAAGTCAAGATCTCTTAAACTAAATTTTTGTTTTATAAATCTCTTTTGTATCTGGTTTTAGTATTTAAAATAGAGTGTCAGAAACTGATAGAGTTGGAGGGTGGCAAAAAGGTTTAAAACATGGTGGAGGGAGGAGGAGGATAGATTATTCATCATTTAGCTCCCTCTCGCTCTTCAACCTAAACGTGGGTGGGCTCTAGATTCACATGCCCTTCAGTACTACCGGTATTCACTGCTGATAATTTGATTTTATTGAAAAAGGCGACCAAAATACCACAGCTCAATAATAAAGAAATAACGTTAGGATGTCGTTATTAAATAATTTGGTAAAATCTCATTATGTGTATCTTATTGCGAGAATTTTGTAAGCAACCGTTGATTTATCAGCCATCACTGAATCATGAATTATTTTTCATAATTTTTTCCACATGAACAAACATTTTTCTTGGTAATGTCACACAAAATTGAATTTTTCAATGGCTTTGCATATAAAATTCATGGCTCCTGTACATAGGAGTGCATAAATGTATATAATACGAGTATATTAGGATGTATATATAGGAGTACATTAGGAGTGCATAATTTCCAAAAAACCATGAGGACTAAATGGGTGTGCACTCCGATAAGTGATAGGGACTATATGTGATCCATATTATTGTGCATAATGACGGAATTTCCTAAAACGTTTTGATGAGGTCCTCATCATGAGGACTATAATGGTAAGTTTTTTCTTTAGTTCACGGAAATACCAAACACCAAATATCAAAAATCTGATACGCTCATCGTATTCTCCACACTCGACTTGGTTAAATAAAAGTGAAATCGAAAAAAATTGGGATCGTTATCACTGTTTTTTTCGAAGTTGAAAATTGGAAAGTAGGGGGTCAGTTAGACATGACGTCACAATGACGTCATCAAAAATAGTAGAATTTGAACTAGAAAAATATTGATAAAAACTCTTATCTAATCAGATACTTTTATTTTTTGATACCAAATTGATATGTAAAAATAAGTTGATTTCCGGTCACTTTCGGTCACTTCCGGTCACTTCCGGTTAACTCAAAATTACGTTAACAAGGGTTTTGACTATGAAAATGACGACAAAAACAACTATTATATTCGGTTCTTTTATTTTTGATATCAAATTTATTTGTCAAAATTGACTTCCGGTTTCACTTCCGGTAAGACCAAAATCACGTTCACATGGATTTATTTATATCAAACGAACATCATTTAAAGAGCATCAAAATAACTCAATTTAAACTGAATATAAATGCCTAAGCAAATATTTTTTCGCAGCTTCGTCATCATATTTTCGATGCAATAAGCATCATTTGATAAAAGTCCCCGTGCCAAGTATTCAGCATTTATTATGCTGAGCGGTCCGCAGCTGAAGACAATTGTTAGTGTTTAGGAAAATATTAAAGAAATATAAATAAAACTAACCTATTGCAGTCCAGTTGATATGGAACATTTTTAGACTCATTCTTATATGTCCATTGTTCATCTTGTCTTAAATTGAATATTGGGGTGAACTTTAATTCATTTTCTTTTAGGATCTGGATTGTTTGTTCATCGTAGAGCCGTTTTGAGTCGATGACAATAATTTCATGTTTTTTTGGTCTGATGGCGACAAAAAGCCAATGATTCGGCATGTACACCGGCAGAAATACAAAATCAGCATCCAAAAAGTCATCATTTGTTAATTCAGGATGAAGTGTGATTGCTTCCTCCCAGCTTTGACTCTTAAACAAATTGTGAGAAAACTGAGAAAATATAATTTTGTGAAACACTAAAATACCTGTAGACTTATCCAAAATTCACAACGCATGGCCACAATTTTCATATTTTTGAATTGTGAAAGTCGATACTGTAAATGATTGAAACCAAGATTGATCATTGCATTGTCGAACCATACTGTGCCTTTGCATCTTTGTAAACTGGATCTTCTTATCGGATAGTGACTTGTCTGTCCAATCAAAAAATCAGTTTCTTGGTCATGTTCAGAATTTATGTCGATCCATAGTTGTTCTAATTCGGAGAAATCTATATTTTCTAGTGTCACTGAAGGATCGCCGAACTTTTCAAATTGATGACTTCGCTTAAATTTTTGAAATGTACGATCCAAAAAATCTTTGAACTCAATTAAACCCTCCCAATATTCCGGATCATCTTCGCCAATTGATATCGGTGATGACGGAATATAATTATCAGTTGAGTGTTCACTTAATTTGATTTTTTTTGGTTGTGATGCGATTGAATCATTTAAATCAATTTCGTCCGTATCATCAAGGTCATATGAAGCATGCATCTCTTGGTGCCATTGACCAGAGCATTTATTAAAATCAATCTCGTCTTGGTCAACTGAATCAATCTCTTCATTTTTTGAAGATCGTGTTAATCTCCGATTTTCACTTTTCCCAATCTTAGACATCGAAATTTCATGTTTGTAAATTGAACAATTCAAAAAATCTCCAAAAATGCATTTTGAACATAGACAGCCGACACTAGAGAAAATAAGTTTTGCCTCATTTACACTATACGTTGCCATTCTGATAAGCAAATTCTGCACCAATTCTGGTCGATGCAAGCCAGTACGATTTTCGGTGAATTTTTTTGCCACTGCGAAAAATCGTTGTATTTTAGGCTTGATCTTTTTCAATTCCTCTTCCTGTAGGAAATGAACAATCTCACTCAAAACTTGTGCTTTATCTTGGAGATTCCCCTTTTTAATACGTTGTATCACCCAAGTATGGAGCCCATCTATAAATTATGGTTTAATTTTATATTTGAAATTACAAAAGACGAAACAATCCTTATTTCAATTTTTCACTGAATAAACCAATACCTATGGCACTCTTCCCGTGCTCAGGAGTTTTAAAAATATAGGTCGACGGAAAGGGCTCGTCCAAACATTGCGCTAAGCGATACTGTTATTTATTCTCACTGGAACAGTTATCAGCTATCTGAACAACCAAATTAAGTTACCAGTTGCATTTTAGTTACCAGTTGCATTTAAGTAACCAGTTGCATTTTAGTTACCAGCTGCATTTAAGTAACCAGTTGCATTTAAGTTACCAGTTGCATTTAAGTTACCAGTTGCATTTAAGTTACCTTCACAAGTCTTTTGATCTCGACCTTTCTGGTTTTGAGTTCATTCAAAATAATATCCAGACCAGTCTTCCATGCCCCATACGCATCTTTATGTTGCTGCATCACATGTATAGATAATGTCATTGTTTCGCCATTTTCTTGAAAACGAGCTCTTAGTGTCATCATGTGGATAGCTGAATGCATATTCAATTTGTTCGCTTGCGGATTTCTACTTGATTCCAGAGCTATTTTGGAGCTGTAGTCACTTTCGATGTATAGAACACCAGGTATATCAGCCGATTTCGGCATTTTGATATTAAGCATTTTGGCCGAAAACACGTGAGCTGCATTTGAAAGAAGTAAGTTTCGTGCTGAAATGTTATATGTAAGATGTTATATGTTATATTGCGAGAATTAAAGATTTTATATTTTATATAAGGAATTGCTCAAAATTTTTTACCTAAATTTATGCCAGTTTCAGCAGTCACTTTGGCTTGAGGGGATGATACAGAACAAAATAACCATCGTTTTGTTACTGTTGTTTGAATATGACGTGGAAAACGCACGTCGATGTTATTTAAAGTTCCAGATTGTAGATGATATTCCAATCTTTCCTCCAAAGCAGATACACAGGTATGATTACAGGCTTAAAAATTAATTTGAATCATAAAAAATTATTTACGATTATTTTTTGCGTAAACCCACCAATGCATTTTTTCGAATTTTTTTTATGTACGAAACATTTTCCCGATTGATTTTTTTTTCGTAAGCATTTCAACTTTTCGATCGAAGTTGTTGATTTATCGCAAATCAACTCATTATACCAATTTTGATCCGATAATCCCGTCAATATTTCATCTTCAACACTTTCACCGAGTTTTTGAAGGTATCTTATGAAGATTCAAACCAGATCCATATCAGACCCGGGCAAATGAGGTTCAATCGGGAC
>SCLD01159165.1:0-21178 GCA_004367895.1 Oikopleura longicauda
CCCTTAAAAGGAACTGACCCCAACCGCAATTGAGAACCGACCCTAATAAGGAACTGACCCTAACCATAATAACGAAACGACCATAATCATTATCAAGAATTAAATGATCACAGCAAACTATAAAATGATTTCTGCAACCAAAATCGGCCATTCGTCGAGGCGATGAGTTCACCTCCTAAAATGGCCGTTCGTTTTTGGCCATTCGTTTGCTGGACCACAAAATTCAGCTGAATTTTGAGCCACAAACTGATTTCCAAAAAAGTGGATGAGTTCCCCGGAAATTGCCAATAAGTATTAAGTTTTTTTTTACCATGTGGCTGGATTAATTCAATTTGAATTCGATTTTGGTCACATGTTTTGTCTGATTTTGGTGATTCCACAGGATTTTCAAGTGCTTCAACACGCTCAGTTAGCTCAGTAGATTTTTCAAGAAGGTTTGAAAGATCTTCGTGAATCTCCTTTGAATCAATTTTTTTCTCCAATTCGATATTTTTTGCCTAAACATAAACATTTACATGCTTTTTTCACCGAAATCGTCATTTTTGTGCTGAACTCGTACGGGGACTGACACTCTTATCGTACTATAGGGGGGTACCGGATGAGACTGTGTCACTTGGTCTATATGATTTAACATGTAAAGCGGTGCACTCTGATGTGATTCAACTCTGGACCAAGTGGTGCACTCTGATGTGATTCAACTCTAGACCAAGTGACACAGTCTCATCTGGTACCCCCTATATGAAAAGAACGGAAAGTCTCTTCTGAGTCAGAAATTCTGACCAGTCTTCCTAGTACGCCCTCGTACTTTTGAAAATAGTCGTACCTCGTACTAGTTTAGTTTTCAATCGTACTTGTACAAGGTCGTATTCAACATAGCTGTACTTCGTACTAAGTCGTATCTCACACAAAATCGTACTCATAAAAGTCATTCCTGTTGCCGTTTTTGTAAGAAATTTACAAGAATTTTTAGTATTTTTTTGTAGTACGAGTTGGTACGACCTCGTACTAGTACGACCTCGCTTCAGGTAAAATTATCGTATGTCGTACTGACTTGTACTCTATTCACAATTTTTTCGGTCGTAGTCGTACCGCGTACTCCGTAGTATGACCTTGTTTTCAGTAGTACTGAATCAGTACTAGCCAGTACGACCAAGTCGTTATGAGGGCCCCTGGTTCTGACACGACCAAGTTTGTCCTCATGCCCATTTTTTTGGAAACAGTTCGTTTCAAAAATATGATTTAGGTCATGATCAGAGATCGGCGGACACGCGTGTCCGCGGACTGTCCGCCCGTGTCCGCGATTTTTTGGAAAGTCCATGTCCATGTCCGGATCCGCGATTTCAAAACCAGTCATGTCCGTGTCTACGTCCGTGTCTGCGTTTACAAAAATTTCGATGTCCGTGTCCTACGATTTCTGGTCGTGATCAGAGATCGGCGGACACGGACACTCGTGTCCGCGGACAACCGTGTCCGCCCTTGTCCGCGGACACGGACATCGAGAATTTTGAGATCTCGGACACGGACGCGGACACGGACATGAAAATTTTTCAAACCACGGACGCGGACACGGACATGGATTTTTTGAAAAATCGCGGACACGGACACGGGGAGGACAGTCCGCGGACACGCGTGTCCGCCGATCTCTGGTCGTGATTGTTTCGAAAGCCCACTTATGGTCAGTGACTTACCTCCAATTTCGAAATTTTATTCTCGAGTGAAGTTACTATTTTCTCTAATGCTTCCACCTTAGTTGAAATCAGGTTTAGATGCACTCCATGATCTCTTGTTAAAGCGCTACAATAAGCCCCATATAGTAACAGTATCATACATTGTTTAAAAATCATATTTATTATTTTATTTATCTTTGTAAGCGATCTGACTGAGTCACTGACTTTGAGGAGATTAATGATTTATTGACTTAAATAGTACCAATGACTAAGCCTCATAATTCTAAAGGTAGGGTGAATTCCGAGACATTTCAAAACTTTCATTTTCAAGCCTAAATTGTCATTTTCGACAAAAAATCACAAAAATGATAACTAGGGTGAATCCCTGGATTTTCACGATTTCATCCTATATATGATTTTTCAAAATTTTCACGAAAATAGTCATTATCGGAATGGCGATTTTCAGGAAAATCGCGAAAATCATATATAGAGTGAGTTCGTAGAAATCCATAAATTCACCCTAGTTATCATTTTTGTGATTTTCCTTTTGTGATTTCCCTACAATTTATGCTTAAAAATGAAAGTTTTGAAATTTCTCGGAATTCACCCTATCTAAAGGTCATTGGTAGATTTCAGACTTTATTCCGAAAAAATTAAAAAAAAGTCTGAATTAATCGCGATTTCTTGCACTTTGATATAGAAAATTCATTTTAACCCTTATTGGCAAGGTTTTGGGGTATGACCCAGCGTGTTTTGAGGAAAAAAATTCCAAATTTTTTTCCTGAAAACACGCTGGGTCAAACCCCAGAAATCAAAAAAAAATAAATTTACTGAGCACTAGCTCATGATTTTTGCGCGGTAAAATTTTCCTGAAAACACGCTGGGTCAAACCCCGGAATTCAGGATTTTTTTCCCGGATTAGCCAATAGGGGTTAAACTGGTTACACCAATAAAGTTCAAATTGCCTTTTCCATCTCCAACATATTTTCTTGGAATTCAGGTACCAATGGTACCATATGATATGGTGCTTTCCGGGTTGGGTTTACTATCCGGCAAGGGTTTACTATCAAGCTAAAATACCACGTGACGTAAGCCAAGTTTTGATTAGATTTGATATCATTTTTTTTTCAATTTCAATTACTCGATCGATTGGTCAAATTATCACAAACTGACTTTTCACAAATATCATGTGACTTGAGGGATTTCGATTTGATTGTATAGGTTCGATTAATTGGAGTCTATCGGTTGGCAAGTTTCCAAACTCATTCTTTTCCAAAATAGGACTCGGTAAGCATTTATTTTCATTTTCAAAGATTTTTTTTCAGATTTTTTTTTAGAAAATTTAACCCTTACATGGAGCGATACTGTCAGTCAGATTCAAATGTTGGATATGGCTATCTGAGAGAAAAAGACCGAGAGTCTGATATTGAGAGGTACCCTAAAAAATCGACCCTGACACCCTTAAGTGAAACCCTTAAGTTCTACGTGAAACCCTTAAGTTCTATGGTTAAACTGTAATTCTGGCTCAGGTCCCTGAGTCAGGGGTGTACGTTTTAGCAAAAATTGCTTAGGATACCCTTAACAAGTTTCACGATTCTTGGACGATTCTCAGACTCATATTGGCAAATCCGCTAGTGGCTGAGCACTGAAACTCCGTGGCACTGAAATTTATTGGCAACCACGAAACAAAAACTAGTGGCAGCAAAATTTTGCCAGCCACTGAAATTCAGTGGTTTTAGTGGCGGTGCATAATTTGAGTAGTCATTTGGCCCGAATTAATGACAGCCACTAAAATTCAGTGGTTTTAGTGTGAGCACTGAAACTCAGTGGGACTGAAATTTAATGCATATCTACTATTTTGTAAAAAACTTCATAGGTACATAAGGTTACAGAATCCCTAAGAGGAACGTAGAAAGAAGAAGAATGTACCTTGAAGGGTGGGATGGTAGTGAGTGATTCAACGAATGATGGGTGAAAGAATCTCGCAGATTCTCCAAAAGAAACTTTCTAAAAGTAGGTGTGGTTCCTACCTTAAAAACTCGAGAATGGTTGTGAAAACAAACAATTTTAAATTTTTTCCAAATATTCTAGAGACTTTATTTGCCTACCACGGAAATTCTTTCCATGGAAATTTCGTGGGTAGTTAATGCATATCTACTATTTTGTAAAAAACTTCATAGGTACATAAGGTTACAGAATCCCTAAGACTCACTACGAAGCTTGAAGAATATAACTTTGACACTAGCCTTCGCTGTCGCTACGGGCCTTACGGCATACTGTAGTTCTGTGCCCAAATAAAGAAAATGAGTTTTATAGAGTGCGTTCATTGTGGCCCGAAGGCTTGAAAAATTTATATGGTTCATTTGCCCCGATCAAGTCAGGGATATACTTTTGCTCTTGAGCTAAACATTTGATTCATTTCGATGACCTCGGAATAGTGCCTTTGGCTATTAAACTTTCGTTTCTATAAAAAAATATGGTTAATTGAGTGCCTTGATAATTTATAATTATTTATTCAAATCTATGAGTAACGGGCAGAGGGTTTGATTTCTAAGGCAGATCTAATTATTCAGTTTAATATTGTACTCAACCAGATCTTTCATGAGATCATCCAAGTCTTCGACACTGGTTGTCGCTAAAGAGTGGTTCAAGCCATTGATGTTTGGTCCTTGGACATAATGTGGCAATACTTCTAAAGAGTTCCATTGCGTCGCATCAAGGATTTCCTCTTTCGGGCGTTTTTGCGCCATTGCCAGGATGATAAAGCAGTCGTGGCCAGAATGGGCCTGTGGATAGTGATGCTGAGGTAGATTCATATCATTGCTGACCTTGTTCCAGACATCCGTCATCGATTTTGAGTCTATCGGATACGTTCTGTGCTCTTCACTTGACGGGAAGACATAGTCTCCTTTGTTTTTGATCCAAGGGTTCTCCACAAGGTATTGTCTCAGAGCCCTTATTGGACATAAAATGTCGTCTATTGGATTTTTGACACATTTATAATTTAACTGCTTGGAGCCTTTTCTATTTGACTTCGACCTTCGTATGTTCAAATTAAGGTATGGAAGTTGTTCATTGTTCATTGACATATGTTTTATGTCCGAGATCTTGACCCTCATCAGTTCTTTGAGTCTTGCACCACAACTTCGAGCCCATATCAGAGACAGAAATGATTGGTGGAGCCTTAGACGTTTAGTGGGGCTTGAAAAATTGTTTTCAGATAATCTTGTGTCTAGATTTTCAGCCACTTGCTTCCATATTGCATAAGGTGGCCTATTTGCATTTCGTTTGATCCAAGGCGTCTCCTCCTTGTCTATTCTGTCATTTATGTAGCTGTTTTGAATCAGCTTTAATTCTTTGTTATATTTAATAAAATGATTCAGACCCAGTGAGTCGAAGACCAACTTCATATCCTGGAACTTGTTTCTAAGCCCATTGTGCGTCAGCTTTTGTTTGGAGCTGCTCTCTAGATACCTCCAAGAACCAAAAATTTCGATTGATGTCCAGTTCTCAATTTCAATTTCGATTAGATTGGCGAAGGTAAGTAATTGCTTTTTCGCTTTCTGGAATTTTTTGAAACCTTTGGATTGTTGTTCATAGGATTTGACTCTTAGTTCACAGTCTTTTACCAGCTCTGAAATTTCAGTTATGGACGATGATGAAGAATTTGTCTCGTTTTCCGATGAGGACGTCGAAAATGGGTCCGGACACCCTGTGGAGGATAAAGAGAAGGTTATTCTTGGCCTACGGAATGGTTTTAAATATCATAAAAATGGTCCCGCCCAACCTTATGATTGGGATAAGAAGGATTTGGACTTAATGACTTCTATTTTACACGAATTTGCTTCAACGGTCAAAAAGGGTCGTCGTAAAGTTCGTGCTGTAAATCACGAAGGCCAATTACTGCCTGGTGGCTTATTGGGATGGGTCAATTCGGTTCGTTCTGGCCAAAATTTCCCCGAAAATGGTAGTCATGAAAGGGGACGCCCGTTTGCCACAAATGAAAAATCTAATTCTTGGCTTTGGAACTATGTAAGTGAGGTGTTGATTAAGGAGTTTGATTTTTGGTCTACAAAACATCAAGATAACAAACAAAAGGATCCTTCGAAAACTGAATATCCTGACATTTCCAAACTTATTTTCCGACATTCTGAAGATTTTGTCGGAGGGATGTGGACCGATTTCTCCCGTCACTGGCAACGTTTTGTTGACGAGATGAGGTATGAAATTTAAAAACCTACCTTTTGCTTCTGACGTGTTCATTTTAGTTCCGAGATTGAAAGTGACGTTACTCGTGATATACGAGAGAGTCTGAATAAAGGGGTTGATTTGCTGTCGTACTCTCAGCATATTCCCAGGAAATCTGAATTACCTGTTTGGAGGAAAGTCAATGGACGTGATGTGAAGCTCTATACCGCCCCTGTTCGTGACGCCAAATATACTGAAGATAAATTAGGGTCACGTGATTATACCGATGCAAAAAATTGTCTCAAGAACTCTACCTGTGGATTTTGTCCTCGGATTTATTGCGACGATATCGACAAGGAGAAGGACCACTTTTTTTACGCCACTGGGGGTAAAAATCTAAAATATTTACATGTTGTTGTTTCACAGCTCATTTCCTGGCTCCAACAGGATTGTGTACGCATTATTGGTGAACTTACTGACCTTGGAAAGGATATGGATGCTCAGGCGATACTTCCGTGGATTATTGAACCAAATAAACCGGTATGACAACTTTTAGCAATCTGAAGAGAAGGGATTTTATCACTAGAAATACGTTCTTGAATCTTAATATGATGTTAAGCGATGCTGTGTCGATGGTAGCCCTTTTACCGTCACTGCACCACTGCCCAAACCAACCTGTGTTCTGGATACCGCCGCCAAGTTTCTGACGATCGTTGAGGAAGGCGATGTTTTCCAAGTTGTTGATGACCAACAAGGATTCCTTCAAGCATTAATTAATCCACGAAGTCAAACATTTTGCCGATTACTTTTCGGGAAGACTTTGTTAACTCACAGATCCTTAGCTTTTGGACTTACCAAAAGTCCTTCGATATTTCAATGGCTCAATCGTGTCGCGGTTTCTGCTTTGAATCGACGTGGGTTTCCCACTTTGCTTTATCTTGATGATCGATTGCTAAAGGAAAAATTATATAGACCTTTGTCCCAAAATGAGACCTCCGTAGGCGGTTACTGCCTGTTTTGCCTATTGGTTGCTTTCGGCGGATTTATTTCCATGGGCAAGAGCCATTTTCAACCTGTTACCCAAGGTCGATTCCTTGGATTTGACTTCGATACGATTTCCAAAACTGTTTCTGTACCGCGTGAAAAGTATGACAAAACTTGTTTGCTTATTGCTGAGTTCAAAAAAGGATTGATGACTGGAGGCATCAAGCAGTTCAACATGAATTCCCTTGAAAAAATCCGTGGTCGAATTATCTCATGGATGTTGGTGTGTGAAAATTGGGGGTTTTATACACGCGAGCTCAATTATGCTATTAAAAAACATATGGCTCGTTTTTCTGGTCCTCGAGCCGAGACCGATTTGATGCCTGCTCACGAGATTGATAATCTTGATGAATTATTTGAGGAATTAGATATTTGGGTTAATTTAGACTATGTAAAGTTGACCCGATTTTGGCGCGATGAAAAACATGTGACCCTTGGTAACCTCATGGAGATATACACCGACGCCTCCGGTGGTGGCCTTGGGAGTGCTGTAAAGGATGATTCTGGCTTCGAATTTCGCAAATTTGCCATGCCCATGTGGCTTTCTGGAATGGGGATTCATGTGAAAGAGGCCTATGTTATATACGCTACTTTGGAATCTTATGGTAATCGCTATTACAATCAGCGAGTTTGCATTTTATGTGACAATGTGGCCGTGGTCGAATCATGGAATGGTCATGGTGCCCGAGACGTTAGACTTGCTCGTGTACTGAAAAAATTGCGTCAACTATGTTTCCGACACCAGATTAACTTAGCTCTCAAATGGGTGTCCACTGATGTACAAGAAGCTGATGCCCCCAGTCGTGAGATAAGTCATATTTTTGCTCGTTTAAAAACACGTTTTGGATATCGTTTGCAAAGATGTCTTGGAGTCAACCTGGACCTTTTTGCTCAACCCGGAAACGTTTTGGTTGATGGTATGCGTTTTGGTTCTGAATATCCATACCCTAAATCATCATGTGTTAATGGTATGTCTTACCTTGGATCAAAAACCAAAGGCGATATTGTTTATGCTTATCCACCGAGAGTGCTCTCCGGTCCGTTCTTAAAGGTAAGAAATTTTGTTAGAGGTCAAGTTATTTGACCGAGGACTATATTCAGTGATTTTTTCAAGGATGTCAATACAGTTATTGCAGAAATTCTTTTAAGGGACTGGTTTCCAAGATACCGAAACTCGTTATGTTGCGCCATCTTCACGGGTATCATGATGCATATTCTACCTTGTATCATAGTTTATTTGATTTCTACCAAGTTATTGGTTGTCGACACCAAGCCGCTTGTTTGACACCCTCCGCCAATAAACACGAGGATATACCTTATTACCGAGATTATAACGAGCCTCGTGAGACTCGCCTTTATTTCCGAGGTTTTCCGCTCCAAAGCCTGACGAAGTATGTGGCCGGATATTTGGACCAATCAGATTGCTGCAAGTGTTCCACGTCAGCAAAACGACGTTTGGTTCGATGCCAATGATTCTAGATATCGATCCAAAATATCTAAAAATTTTGTCACAGTTATTTAGCAACTTTAAATATTGTTAGGGAAAGATAATTTTTTAGCTAAGATAGGTTGGTAAATAAGTTTCTATTTTATTTCTTAATTGGTATTAAGGAATTTATCAGATTATGGATACAACAATGAACCGCACCACCAACGTTGGTGCCACCACTATGCCCCAAAATAATCGTGTTGAGAAACGATTCTTCACCCCGGACGTGCCCGCTGCCTACCTTCATGGTGAGACTGGATCAGTTAATGCCGAGGCCAAATTCGAGGTTGACAATCGTGAGATTCGGATAAGAGAGCTTTTGGCGAAACAAAAGGCTTGTCGCGAGGACGTCGAAAACTTTGATGCCAGCTGCAAAGAGTTTGAAACCCTTGTTGAGAACTACATTGTCGCTGAAAACACCCGAAACCCCTCTGAAGTTCAAAGTGTAACTATTCGTAGTCTCAATGAGAGTGTCTCGGATGTTGTTCTGAGTGGTGCAAATGCCTCTGGTACCGTCCGTGATCAAACTTCCCTTCGAATTACCACCAAAATGGTCAATTTGAAAGAAAAGGCTGATGCTGCTCGAAAAGCTTGGAATGGACTCTGTGATGATATCGAGAGCGAGAGAAAAAACTTGGCCCGCGCTCGCGAACGTTCTGGTCTTGATTTTGGGCCTTTACATGGTGGCAAAATGATCTATGCCCCCAATCGTGCCAGTCGCTCAATGATTAAAAGCTCGGAAAATATCATTGTTGATATTTGGGGCCTGATCAATGGTCCCAGTATGCTGGACTTGTCTTTCAACCGCCTACAACACCTTCTCACCAACCTCCGCAAAAGTTTGAAAATCGAAGTTCGTGCCAACCCTCCTGGTAAGAAATGAATTTATATTGGATAATAGAAAAAACTTAAAATTTAGACAGCGATGAGTACAAAGCTGCTTTCTTTCTTCAAGCACCCTTGGACGATGTCTTAGAAGAGATGGGATTACCTTTTGCCAAGTGTGAGCCTAAACGACGATGGCTTGAGTCATTAGTGAGTTCTATTTGATAAATTCTTAGTTTTATTTGATAAATTTTTAGTTATTATGTGAAAAGAATTTAAAATATTTTTTAAGAGTTTTCTGGCATTTACTTTGACTGACCGTAAAGAGTATGCCAATAACATCCAGCGTTATGACTCTGGCCTGACCAAAACCATTCTTGATGCCCCTTGCATTGATTGCACCGGTGGAAAAGGGTCGAAAAAGGCACTCGAAGAATTCCAGAAGAAAAATTCCTCCGGACCCCCCAATAATGCTCGTGGTAGAAAGGGAAATGGTCAAAGTGGCTGGAAAGGTGGTGACGGCCGTGGTGGTAACTGGGTCAAAAACGATCGTAATGATTCATCTTACAGTCGTGACTACAATCATGGAAACCGAGGAAATAACAGAGGTGGACGTGGACGACCTTATGGTGACCGGAATTATAATCGCGATGGTAATATAGCGTTTAATAATTTTTCTTCTGACTTACCTCTTTTTAGAACGGCCTTATTATTGTCCTGTACATAAGAAGTGCTTTCATCAGTGGTCTGATTGCACCAGAAACTCCGCCAATGGTGGTGATATTAATTTGGATGATAAAAACAATCGCAATCCCAACCAGCCTCAACATGGTAATAATTCCGGTGGTAATGGAAACAATGGCAATGGCAATGGCAATAACCACGGACCACAACACGGAAAACCCAACGGTGGTAACGGTAACAATGGTGGTGGTGCGAGACGTCAATTTCGATAGTCTTTTCACCCAATTTCGTATTTTATCATTTATGTGCTTATAATCTGAACTTGCGTATTATAAAATTTTCAATAAAGTGTGCTATCATTTAGCGATAATTTAAATAAAGGTTGTTTATTTACAAGGTTTCAAGAAAAAAAGATTTTAAATTGAACAGAGGTAGTAAATGAGGTGAAATTTCAAACTGTCACATTGGCAGTGATTTTCGAGAGTGTGAACTCATGGAATGACATGAAGATTAAAGGCAGTGCAAATGTGGAGTACTGTAGTAATAAGTGTCCGAGCACGAAAATCTAGCATCAAATTTTTGTGCAAGACGCTTTTTAAAGGCTTGAACTAGATCTGGCCGATCTCCCGCCATGACCGAAATGGGCTTTACCGGAGGATAATCGTATTGATCTGCCCCCAGATGTTCTTTTGTGAAGCAGCTCATTGTGAACGTCCAACCTTCTGCCCCCGGATGTGGGTTGAAGGCATTTCCAATGCGCAAATAAAGTTCCGCTGTCTGATTTTGCACTAAAAAAGCGTTATCTAGTGTTGAACACGTCCCTTTGTATTTACCAATAGATTTTCCGAAACGGTTTTCCAAGTCAGTGACCATAGATGGAGCTGGTTGAAGATTGTGTCTCAGTATTGGTTCAAATTGATGTTTTATCAGCATTGGTAACGAAGGTTGCATCAAATCTGGACTGAAACCCGTGATTGGAACCCCTTGTCGATCTCTGAGAAAAGCTGGAAAACCCCCTTTATATCTAAGGTCATGTTCCGGGTGTCGATCACGTGCTCTCATCTCCAATCGATTTCGGAAACCTTCTGGTGCAAATCTATATAGTCCTTGACGAAACTGGCATATTGTCGGTCCTCGGTACGATCTATGGTCCGGTGCGTGGTCAAAGTTTGCTCGAAACCAGTTGTTTCGAATTTCTCCTGAACAAAACGACTAATGAAAAACATTGTTAAGGGTAAATTTTCAATTTACCATTTTTAAGACTGTAAATCGTCGTGTAAACCGGTATCAAGAGCATGTCATCCTCTAGCGCTTGAATTGGAGGTTCTATTGGGATCCAAGGATTGTAATCAAAGAAACGACTAATCTCTGATTGCAGCTGTCTACAGCCTGGTTCCGAGCGTAGCATGTGCAGTATATTATTCCTGGTCGGTCTCTGATTTGTGACTTCTCGTCTTCTCATTCTAAATTTAAAAATTCAGAGTTTTTGTTTAATTGAATGTATTATTTTGCAGATTTTGTACAGCTAAGGCAGTGTAGAAAACAGAGGTAGTTAAAAGAATTTTAAAAACAGTTTTTAATCTCACTTTGGAAAGATATAGTCCATGGGCGTGTTTCATTGTCGAAATTGCCGCAGTTTTTCAGCAAAACTCGGATTCATCGTTTCCATTTTTGCAAACACATCATTTTTAGGCGTGGGTGCTTCGGTCGTAGAGCTGGTAGCGGCCGGTTGAGCTGGCTCATTTTGGAAGGACATTGAAGGTTGTTCAATCTGGGGTGCCGGTGAAAAATTCATGTTGAAGGTTCCATCCAAGAGGGAGAGATTTGCCGGTTCAAAGCGAACCGCCGCTGGTTCTGCACCAAATAAATCTTGTGATTTGTTCACCATAGTTATGATGGAGCCAATTGAATCGTCTGAAATGACCTTGGCTAATGCCATTTTGAGATCGAGAAGATCTACAAAACCCTTTTCTTTTTGGATTTTGATTATGTCCCCGACCACTGTTTTAATCAGATCTGATCGGTCCGGTGCCACCATGCCTAACATATTCAGACTTTCAATCACATTTTTGATCTGGTCGCCTCCGGAGGTAAAAAGTGACCTTACAATGTTGGAGCAGACCGTTTTTTCCAAGGTCCAGACCGACAGTCGAAGTTCATTGCGAAGTGTCTCGAGTTCGTCCAAGAGATTTAAGCACATTTCCTCCGACTTTTTCGATTGATCTACGTTCTAAAGTATCTTTTTGATATTTGGATTTTGAAATTATTATTTGAAATTATTATGAATTACCTCTTTGGCCAGGAAAGTTTTAATTTCCTCTCCCAAAGCTTGAACAATGTCCTTTGCGTTGAGACCAAAAATACCAGCGATGTCATCCGTGAGTCCTTGGACCGCCCAGCGTCGAATATTATCAATGCAAGGTGCTGTTATTGAAGCGGTTCCAACCTTAATGATGAGTTAGGTTTGAGATGGCCTTTTGGCCTTAAAAATTTTAATTTTATGATTCATTTAACCCTTTTTTTCACCCGGGACTAGTTTCTGGGTTTTGCAAAAGTTTCTACATATCGCGAAATGTTCAATTTATGACAACGCTAAACATTACAAACTGATATTTTCGTACTGAAAAGGGGGTTTGTCCACATATAATTTATGGTTCCTTATTTATTACTAGATTGGGGAAAAAATTATTTTGAGAATTTTACCTGGAATGTAGCCAATTTAGTGTCGATCGTGTCCTTTATATAACGCCGACTTTCTGGTGCTTGGAGAAAAGATTCGAACTTCTTTTTGAACCATGCGCCAGTATTTGGGGAATTTAGATCCAAGGATGAGCCAGGTTGGTTTTCTAATTCCGCGAATTTGGTTTTGAGTTGTTCCAACTCACGATTCAACGTTTCTATTTTGACCACATTGTTAACGGATATGGCCTCCGATTGAGCTTGATTGATTGAGGTGCTTGATGTTGTCATTTTTGCCTCAACCTCGGACACTTTCTTGCCCAAACGAATCGCTAGCTTAGATGCCTCTTTGGCTTTTGAGAGTGCGCCAATTTCAGCATTGATGGTGGACTTAAGAAACATGATTATTTATTTATGAAATTATGATTTTATAAGCGGTTATTATATTGGAAATATAATGTATTGCTTAAAATTGATACCAAATGAGAAATTCACCTGTAACATACGATTCTCTTCCTCCTTATTTGACCATTTTTCTTTGAGCGCATCAACCTCGCTCATTGTAGAAGAGCAGAGATCGTGAACTTGGTCCAATTTTCGAAGGACATTTGCTGTTTTTGGGTCCAAATCAATTGGTATTTCCGGCGTCGAACATAGCTGAGGTGCCTCCTTAGCATGATCTAAACTTGGAATTGCGTCCGTGGTGTTGTCAGCAGGTCTATCCTCACCATCATTCGATTGTGAGTCGCTACCTGGGAAAAGTGTTGACGAATTGTTCATTTCATTTGTCTCCGAGACAGCCGAGATTGTTGATTGATCAGCAAGATCATCGACGCCCATGCGAACATTTTCATCAAAGCCGTATTCCTTGGCCATTTTTCGTAAAAAAGATTTCGGAGGGTTTGCTGACCTTGTGTCCACATTGTTGACAATAAGTGTGTTTCCATTCAGATGAAAAACAGCGCTATCACAGTGTACAAATATTCCTTGGCGTTGGAACTCTTTTAGCGCAAAGGAAGCCAAAACCGCTTGTTGATGTGAATCCAAACTGGTTTTCTGGAATTGGTTCATAAGGAGACCAATCATTTCTTGGATCTGGTACTTAAGATCCGCATCATTTCTTGCAAGACCCAAATTTTTCAAATTAAATTTGGCCACTGCCAATGACGAAGGCTTCAACTTTGAAGCAGCTCTCGTAGTGGTTCCTTCCGGGAGTTTGTCCGTTTTCACACCTTTCTTGGGAGCCGCCTTTGCCAAGAGAGCAGCTGGTTTAATCGTTTTTGCACCCACCCGATCGATTTCGTCAACCAGCTCATTGGCTGTGCCGTCATCGTCAACCTAAATGGGTTTTACAGTCTCTGATATGATAGATTTGACAGGTATAGACTGTGCTTTTCGTTATTGACAAAACTTTTTTACCCCTTTTTTCAACTAAAGAAACCTATTCATCTCAACCAAATCCCACTTATACACGCCACAGTCGAACAACGAAGTTCATTCGTATTGTATGGTAGGTAGGGTCGGTGAGCTAAATTTGGATTTAAGAATTTAATTTACTCTAATGTCACCCCGATCTATACCCTTAACTTAACCCCTTAAATTTCTATCCTAAAGTTTGCCGTAACTTATAAACTGACCTCGATGGGAACTTCATTAATTGGTTTTCCACTCCTTGGGTTTTTTCGTTGATATTTTCCGTGGTTTTCCCCATTTTTGCCATAAGTGTCAATTTTAGTTTGGTAGCCACTGGAGGGTTCTGGCATACTGGAGTCAACGACCTTGGCCTTCTTTGAAGGTGGAAGAGCACGGGAATTTTCGACCAAATTTGGTTTCTCATCGTCACTAGAATCTTAGGTCGGTTTATCAAGAGAGTACCTTTTGTCATACCTATCAGTTTCACATAATTCAACTTTTCTATCTTCTCAAGAAGTCTATGAAAATTCTCTGAAACCGGTCCTGGGTCCGTGGTGAAAGTTCCAACCGATTCGTTTACCAGAGAAGGATTTTCTCTATTTTTCTGAAAAAGAAATGACTAAAAAGGTTTCGAGGTGAATTCATTTCGAACGGTTTCCGGATAGTGACGAAAATATTTTTCGGTGAGAAGACTTACCTCGCCTGACTCATCGATTTTCAAATCTTGCGAATCCACATCCGCGGAGGACTCCCAGGTGGTTTTCAATTCCTGAAAAATATTTTTCTCTTTTGATCCCCGTTCCACCTGACTGCGCCCCAAGCCGATCGGATTTCAACTCTATAGCTCCTGATTGGTTGAATTATCGATTACGAAAATCACCCCCGGTCTAAATCCCCATTTGTCCGAGAGAAAGAACCAGACAGTAGAAATAATAAATTTACTTTTTTCTCTTATTTTAACCAGAGAAACCTTTGACTGTATAACATTTTTGCTATTGAAGCTTATTCAGAGAAACTGAGTTACTATAACTTGAAAGGCATTAATATTTTACAATTTTCAGAAAATTCGAAAAATCGGTGATTGTTCTAAAAATGACAGCGAGGACACCCTATGTTGGACGTAATATTTCCACCCCTGTGGTTCCCTTGGACAAGTTCTCTCAATTTAATCCCCATTTGTCAATTGAAAAGAATTTTGAGCGTGGCCAAGGTCTGGTTAAATATCGTAATATACCCAATAGATTTTAATGATTTCCTTGTTTAACCTTATGAGCATTGTCCGTTAATGGTACTGGACAGAATACATATGGTCTATTATACTCTCGGATTATGAAAGATCGGTCTTTATTCAACGATTATCGCATCCGAGAAAGTACCGATGGCAAGGTTCCGTTTTTTCGCTCTCTGGGTGGTTTATACCTCTGTGACTATCGACATAAGGTGAATTATCCGGGCATTTCTATGAGATGTCTTGTCTGACCTCAGAAATTAACTTAATTATTTTTAGTTGGTGACGAATATTAACCAAATTGACCAAAACGAGGAAGGTGCCTCCGATCAAGACCTCATCAGATTTTCAGGCGTAGGATTGGGCTTGTCCTTCAATGACAAGTTTGGTGTTGTTATGAACGGATCTAAGTATGGCGAATATTTCGACCTTAATGGGAACATTGTAACTCGGGAGAATTGTGGTGATAATCCAAGTCACGGTATGTAACATGCCCTGAAAAGGGAAAAAACATATATATAGGTCATATAATTAATTTTAAGTAACTCGAGCTCAACCTGTGACTGGGCAGACGCATTCTGAAGCCCGATTCTTGGCCTTGGATGATAACTTCTGTAATGACCGATTAGCACCCTACAACACCTTCCTACGTACCCGTGTTCAACTCTTTGTCGCCGGTCAAGAAGGTTCTATCACAAAGGTAAAATCACTGTATTTCATATTAATCCGAGGGTATTCTTTGCTAATATAATTACAACCTATTTTAAGCGTTGCAATATTCCCAGTAGTACCATCGCTTACTTGGTACCAGCAGCCAAATACATGACCCGTGACCAGATCATGATTGACACTTCCACTGATTTGCCCATTCGAGATTGGCCTAAGATACGATCCAAAGGTTTGGCTACAAAATAACTAACAAAGAAGTTTTTTAATTATCTTGTACCATTCAGATAACTCCCGTATCAACGGAGATGTTTGCTATACTACAAAGTTATCCTACGCCATTGATACTGGACTACCAGGTGCCGCCCTTCGTGAAGCCGAAGAAAGACAAAACGCCCTCTGTGCTTGCTCCAATAAAATGAGATCTGGTAAGCATTACATTTATAAAAGTTTATAAAACAATTTTTTTGGGATTATCATTTTCACAAATTTGTCTAAGGAGTTCATCCTTTTTAAAATATTATCCGAGGTTCCCTTGGCATGATTTGCCATGACGCGGAGCATGTCCCATTTGACAAACTCGAAACCGCTTGTACCACCTGTGCGACTAAATTGTTAGTTTTGGATCTACCCAACGCCAACATCTATGCCTACACCGAGACCGCTGCCCAACTTATGAGTTACATTCCTGGACTACGCGAAGGTGATGATTACGCTGAGAGATACGATTATCTGTCATCTGGTCATGGATTTAATCCCGACGAAGTAAATGCTCAACTATTTGAGAATCCAGACGGTGAGTTAAAAAATTTTATAAAAACATAAATAATAATTTTACCTTTTCAGCTTTGGTCCGATCCATTTCCAAGCTCGATGGTAGTCGACACAAGTTGATTCTTTTAGCACGAAACACTGGTCAGCGTGACTTAATAAATCTGTTGAAGGTACGTTTAATTTACAGTTAAACTATGGTGGTGACGTGGCAGTTTGTGACGTGGCCACCCCCGCTTTTTCGAAGTGATAATTACCCGAAAAAAGATCCTAATTCAGCTGATTCACCGAATTAAATTTAATTTTCAGAAAATCGTTCGAGACGCTATCGGCGACCGCTACGGTGGTTATGATGAGACCAAGGTCTTCACTCCTGGATTTGCCCGATATCACGCCGGTTTCGCCGGTTTTCCAAGGCTTGTTTGTCTTACCAGTGCCAGCAACGTTTACGCTGGAAATGGTCAATCTGTTGTGCCATGTATTATTTTCGATGTTGGTGCCTTGACCGGATCTCAGTATTTAACTGTTATCGGTACGGAAATAGTTACTTATAGCTCAAACTGACTCTAATTTAGGTACCCTCTCCGTGACCTCTGCCTATTCTCGTCCCCAAGTATGTAATCGAATGTTGGTGAAACGCGAGGCCGAGCTTGGCCGATACATTGCCTGTAATCTTTGCACCGCCATGTGGGCCGAAAGAATGTTACAAACCTCGGAGCTTGGATTTATCGAGACCTATGAGAGAATCAAGGAACGTTACCTTATGCTAAACCCATTTCAATGATACTGCAGTTCCATTATGTACCACGATAATTATTCATTTACAACTGCCTAGAATTCAATTCCTCTAATCAGAGCCTAATCTATTAACTTTAGAATTGAAACTAAAATGAGTCACGACCAGAATGTCCAACTTGCTGATCAGGACGTCGTTGTTTATATAGTCGCCTTTGGGATCCTCGTTATGGCCTTCTCACTGCAAGTCAACCTTCTCCTCCACCTTGAGAGAATGTATCAAAATTTTCTCAAAGGTCAATCAGGTCGTGGAGCTTGGGCCGCGGAGCGTCTACGAAAAAAGGCTTGGAATGATTCTGTCAAAAATTACTGCCTCAGCAACGGTATCTATATTATTATGCTAAAACCCATTCGCTATCCCACTACCGTTGCTGATTTTTTGGATAATTATACTCGATGATTTTCTCCAAGGAGTCCTCCCTCTATAAACGGAGATATCTATTTCTACCTCTGATTTCACTGTCCTAGATGTATATATACTATTCTATTCTATTAATATTCTCTGTTCATTTAGACTGAGTTTGGAAGATCTACAAAGTTGAAAACGTTCTTTTTTCTCCTTGAATTTACTCTCTAGTTGTACACATGTTTCTACATTTGTTAATAATTCAATTCTTTTAGACACTGAACTATGGGAAACGCAATTCATAAAATTTCGATGTCACTTCATGACTCTGACTGGACCAATTCCATCAAAATCAGTACCAATAACATCGAGAGTGATATCAGCGGTAGTGGTTACATTGATGTACACGATGGGCACGACCTTGGAAACATTACCAATGCTCGCGTACCTCGTGACGCTTCTCTTACCATTAATGGTGCCGATCATGACTCTTTGACGTATTTGAGCCGATTGTTTCGTACCGAGAATGGATGTACTGCATTTCTCGATTTTCTGATTGGTGTCAATGTGTTCATGTTGGTGGTCAATCTCATTTTCGCTGGTAAGAGAATTTTTAATGACTTTTGCTAAATATTAATGCTTCGCTGAGGACAGGCTAAGCCATCATATATTAAATTAATGACCCACATATTCAGCGTATCGATCTCGTCAAGCTACCATTCATTTGGCCGCTGGTGACGATGTCTGTTTGCCCGCTCCCACTGGATATGTGGTCACTGGTTCAAGCCCCATCACTGATGCCTCCGTCTGTGAATATCGAGTTGATCACGACGACCAAGCTCCCATCATTCCGCCTCGAACACAGAAGCCATCACGAAACGAAACTGTTCTCTCCGTCTCTGATTAGTCTGTTGCTTACTCTTGTACATAATTGCCCTTAACACCTCTGATTTTCTACAAACGTGTAAAAGACCTTAGCGAAAAAATTTTAGATGGATGAGATGACTCTAGCGGAGGAGGATCAGCCGAAAGAGATGAATTCCGTGGAACAAGATCATGAGGAGGACGACGTCGAAATCTGTGAACTATGTAACTCCCAGAAGACCGTTAATAAAACTGTTATTTACCTAAATATGCTCGTTCTTGGCATTAATCTTTACCTCGGTATGATTCTGATCGATATTCTCAAATCACTGTGCTAATCCAATTCAATTTCTTCGTTTACTGCCTTAATAGATGTAAATATATTTAATCTCGAGACTTAGTCATCTTCTTTAGAAATCTCCCAAGCTTCTAAATTGAAATGAATGGAGCTAGCGATGTTCGTCTCCGAGTTGCTGATTTGCCGTTAACCGTTGGAAGTTCTGCCAATCGTCAACATGCTAATGTTTATTGGCCTCGCGGCAACAGTGACCGTGATCACGACCAGTAAGATTGTTTTCCTCTCTCCTTATCTTAACTCGTACTTTAGATTTTTTCCTCGAAGTCCTCGATTGGTCATTGAAAGGCGTACCATCGTCTTGGACGACCCATATACCCCTCGGAACAAATTCAAATTGTCCACCACAAACCCAAATTACCGAGATATTCGGACATCTGAGCTGAAAGGACCATTGGACGCCGAGCACTTTTTAGGTAATTTTCCAAGATTTACCTGCACAAACTACCATTATTATAGGTGACTGCTTGATAACCGATCGCGAGGATCTTGTGCGTGCTTACGAAGAAGATTACGCCCTCTCCCATGTCAATACACGGTTGCAGGAGAAGCAAAAGGCATACAGTTTGCCCACACCCCACGGACCTGCCTTCAATAACAAAGTGAAAGAGATCGTTTCCAAGGTGAGTCAGATCAAATAAATGATTTCAAATAATAATATTTTCAGCACGGAAAAACCGCCCACTCTAAATACATTGCTGACCGCAGAAGCATTCGTAAGACCGTTGCTATCTTTGATCTTATTCATCCTGATGTTAACTCCTATGTTGTTGGAAATATGTTCATTTGTCGTCTATACCATGAATTCACAATCTCCCAACAATATCTAGTAAGAACTGAGAAAATTATTACCCACGTCTTAAATTCTTATTCAGTTATATCCGACGCCTAAAATCGTATTGCAAGGAAATCGGACACCAGATCAGTACTTCAAAGTTAACCTCGGCACCCATAATGAATTGGCCGTGGTAAGTACCCAGGAGATTGTTCTTATTCTGTCGAGCGTGGGTTAACATATTGATTATTTAGTACAATTATCATAGCGAATTGACTCTATTATGCCCCGAAGACACTACCTTTCTACCTCAAAACACGTGAGTTCATTTAATAGAAACTTGAGACAAAGAGAAAGGATTTGAAAATCACTAAGATGCCCATTTATAGCGACGACGAAATTGCCCGTGACTCCACCGATGGTACCAACAAAGTGGCTGGCGTTGTTGAGACCCAGTTAAAGACTTTTGAAAGCGGATTCAACGAGAGAGGACTGCGCAAATTCGAGGAAAAATTGAAAGGTATATTCAAACCATAATTTTCTCCTTAACTCCAACGTTGTTATCCTAGATCGTATCCAAGGAATTACCTTTGAAGTTAGAACGACCTTAGTTGTAAATATAGGCCATTTAGTCGCGACCAACTCAAAGATTTATCATTCCCATCACCAATCTATCATGGCAGAGAAATTCTGTTTGTGAGAAAACTTGTGATTCATAAATGTTGGTTCGGACACGGGAGCTCGTTAGCCCTTGTCCAATGACCTTACAAACTTTATTATTCTAACACTCTTTCTTTAGCTTTTTCAAATCAACTTGGACATGGCGGTACCAAGGAGCAAATCACGGATGAGAACCGATCTAAATATCATGGGACCGATTTCGAATTACTTCTCGAGAGCGTCAATTCCGGTCAATCATTTTCTGACCTTGATTCGGTCGGTCGTGCCCATTTGCTGGGGCTGATGCAAGGTTTGGAGTTGGCTCGATTCCTTTCCCTTTCAACTTGGGACTTGAAAGCTCCTTTTTACGACTTTGAGCAATGAAACAATTACCTCGGAATAAAGAAAACCATAAAGTTTAATTTTAGGTGTTTTATTTGATAATATTCTTGCACTGAGATTTGAGAAAGCAGTTTTAAACCCGGTGTAGATACCGTGTGGTTTTTACCGGCTGAGGTGTTTGACCTTCGTGAGCCTATATCTGTGTTTTTTACCCATGAGTAGGTTCCTCTGAATTATTTGGGCACAGAACCCTGGCACGAAGTTATTCGTGCGAAAGTTTCAAAAGGTTGAAAGAATCTCGCAGATTCTCCAAAAGAAACTTTCTAAAAGTAGGTGTGGTTCCTACCTTAAAAACTCGAGAATGGTTGTGAAAACAAACAATTTTAA